>JAKWBO010001690.1:0-11181 GCA_034336685.1 Luscinia luscinia
GAATTGGGACGTCCAAAATTTGGGGTCACCAGGAGGATTTTGGGGAAGTTTTGGGGTTTTTGGGATATTTGCTGACCTGGGTTTGTTTTCTGGGGGGAAAATGTTGGGGTTTTTGGATGTCCATTGACACAGTGTTTTTTGGGGTGGTTTTGGGGTTTTTGGATAGTTCGCTGACCCAGGATTTTTTTGGGGTGAAATTTTTGGGTTTTTAGGGAGAAATGTTGGGGTTTTGGGGTTTTTGCTCACCAAGGTGGTTTTTCTTGGGTAGTTTTAGGGTTTTTCGGGCGTTCACTGACCCAGTGGTTTTTTGGGGGAAATTTGGGGTGGTTTTGGATATTTTCTCACCCAGGAGAGTTTTGGGGGCAATTTTGGGGTGTTTCCTGAATCAGGATTTCTTGGAAGGGAAAATTTTGGGGTTTTTGGGTATTTGCTGACCCCAGGCCGTTTTGGGACAGTTTTGGGTTTTTGGGGCATTTGCTGGGCCACGGGTTTTTTGGGGGCAGTTTTGGTGTTTTTGGGGTATTCACTGACTCAGGGTTTTTTTTTTTTTATTAAATTTTTTGGGGATTTGGGGTAATTGCTAACCCAGGGAGGTTTTGGGGGGAAATTTTGGAGGGTTTTGATGATCCAAATGGTTTTTTGGATGGTTTTTGCGTTTTTGGGGTGTTCACTGATCCAGGGTGTTTTTGGGTGAGAAAATTTTGGGTTTTTGGGATATTTGCTATTTGATTTTCTCCCCAAGTTTTCTCACAATTGTGGCCCCAAAATCATCGAATTACTCCTCAATTTTTCTCTAAATTTCCCGAATTTCCTCCAAAATTTTCCTCAAAATTTCGCCTCCAAAATCCCCAATTTTCCCTCTCACATTTTCCCAAAAATTTTCCCTAAATTTTCACTCCCAAAATTCTCCCCAAAATTCTCTCAAATTTTTAAATTGAGCCCCCAAACCCTAATTTTCCCAAACTTCCCCAAAATTGAGCCTCCAAAGCCCCGAAATTTTCCACCCCAAAATTTCCCTAAAATTGAGCCCAACCCCCCAAATTTCCACAAATTTTGAGCCCAAATATCCCGAATTTTTCCTCAAATTTCCCCAACATTTGGCTGTGAAACCTCCAAATTTCTCCAAAATTGAAGCCCCAAAACACCTAAAATTTTTGGAGGTGCGTGGTGAAACGAGGCCAGAATTGGGGTGGAAATTTGGGCATCCAGAATTTGGGGTCACCACGAGGAATTTTGGGGAGATATTGCAGATTTGGGGGTTTTAGGAGGGTTTTGGGGAGATTTCGGGCTTTTGGGGTTTTTGGAAAGATTTTGGGGGGATTTTTGGTTTGTTGGTTTTTTTAGGCAAGTTTTGGGGATTTTTTAGGGAGATTTTGGGGTGTGGGATTTGGGGCGAATTTGGGGATTTTAGGAGATTTTGGGGTGTGGGGGAACGAAGCCAGAATTGGGGTCGGAATTGGGGCGACCAAAATTTGGGATCACCACGAAGGTTTTGGGAAGCTTTGGGGTTTTTGGGACATTTTTGGGGATATTTGCTGACCGGGGTTTGCTTTTTAGGGGAAAATGGTGGTGTTTTTGGTGTCCATTGACACAGCGTTTTTGGGGTGGTTTTGTGGTTTTTGGGGAGTTCGCTGACCCAGGATTTTTGGAGGGACAATTTTGGGTTTTGGGGAGAAATGTTGGGGTTTTGGGGTTTTGCTCACCAAGGTGGTTTTTTCTTGGGTAGTTTTAGGGATTTTTGGGCGTTCACTGACCCAGTAGTTTTTTGGGGAAAATTTGGGGTTTTGGATATTTTCTCACCCAGGGGAGTTTTGGGGCAATTTTGGGGTGTTTGCTGATTCAGGATTTCTTGGGAGGGTTATTTTGGTGTTTTTGGGTATTTGCTGACCCCAGGCCGTTTTGGGACAGTTTTGGGTTTTTGGGGGTTTGCTGAGCCACGGGTGTTTTTTGGGGCAGTTTTGGTGTTTTTGGGGTGTTCACTGACTCAGGGTTTTTTGATTTTTTGGTTTTTTTTTTTTAATTAAATTTTTGGGGGTTTTGGGGCAATTGCTAACCCAGGGAGGTTTTGGGGGAAATTTTGGGGTTTTGATGATCCAAATGGGTTTTTTTGGGTGGTTTTTGCATTTTTGGGGTGTTCACTGATCCAGGGTGTTTTTGGGTGAGAAAATTTTGGGTTTTTTGGGATATTTGCTATTTGATTTCTCCCCCAAGTTTTCTCACAATTGTGGCCCCAAAAATCATCGAATTACCCTCAATTTTTCTCTACATTCCCCCGAATTTCCTCCAAAATTTTCCTCAAAATTTCGCCTCCAAATCCCCAATTTTCCCTCTCACATTTTCCCAAAAATTTCCCCTAAATTTCACCCCCAAAATTCTCCCCAAAATTCTCCCCAAAATTTCCCCAAATTGAGCCCCCAAACCCCAATTTCCCCCAAACTTCCCCAAAATTGAGCCTCCAAAGCCCCGAAATTTCCACCCCAAATTTCCCCAAAATTGAGCCCAACCCCCCCCCAAATTTCCACAAATTTGAGCCCAAATATCCTCGAATTTGTCCTCAAATTTCCCCAACATTTGGCTGTGAAACCTCCAAATTTCTCCAAAATTGAAGCCCCAAAACACCCAAATTCTTTGGAGTGTGCGGTGGTGAAACGAGGCCAGAATTGGGGTGGAAATTTGGGCATCCAGAATTTGGGGTCACCACGAGGAATTTGGGGAGATATTGCAGATTTTGGGGTTTTAGGGGAGGGTTTTGGGGAGATTTCGGGCTTTTGGGGTTTTTGGAAAAGATTTTGGGGGGATTTTGGTTTGTTGTTTTTTTTTAGGCAAGTTTTGGGATTTTTTTAGGGAGATTTTGGGGTGTGGGATTTGGGGCGAATTTGGGGATTTTTAGGGAGATTTTGGGGTGTGGGGTGGGGAAACGAAGCCAGAATTGGGGTCGGAATTGGGGCGACCAAAATTTGGGATCACCACGAAGGTTTTGGGGAAGCTTTGGGGTTTTTGGGACATTTTTGGGGATATTTGCTGACCGGGGTGTCTTTTTAGGGGGGAAAATGGTGGTGTTTTTTTGGTGTCCATTGACACAGCGTTTTTTGGGGTGGTTTTGGGGTTTTTGGGGAGTTCGCTGACCCAGGATTTTTTGGGGGGACAATTTTTGGGTTTTTGGGGGAGAAATGTTGGGGTTTTGGGGTTTTTGCTCACCAAGGTGGTTTTTCTTGGGTAGTTTTAGGGATTTTTGGGCGTTCACTGACCCAGTAGTTTTTTGGGGAAAAATTTGGGGTTTTTGGATATTTTCTCACCCAGGGGAGTTTTGGGGGCAATTTTGGGGTGTTTGCTGATTCAGGATTTCTTGGGAGGGTTATTTTGGTGTTTTTTGGGTATTTGCTGACCCCAGGCCGTTTTGGGACAGTTTTGGGTTTTTGGGGGTTTGCTGAGCCACGGGTGTTTTTTGGGGCAGTTTTGGTGTTTTTGGGGTGTTCACTGACTCAGGGTTTTTGGTTTTTTGTTTTTTAGGTTTTTTGGTAAATTTTTGGGGATTTGGGGTAATTTCTAACCCAGGGAGGTTTTGGGGGAAATTTTGGGGGTTTTGATGATCCAAGTGGGGTTTTTTGGGTGGTTTTTGCATTTTTGGGGTGTTCACTGATCCAGGGTGGTTTTGGGTGAGAAAGTTTTGGGTTTTTTGGGATATTTGCTATTTGATTTCTCCCCCAAGTTTTCTCACAATTGTGGCCCCAAAAATCATCGAATTACCCTCAATTTTTCTCTAAATTTCCTGAATTTCCTCCAAAATTTTCCTCAAAATTTCAAGCCTCCAAATCCCCTAATTTTCCTCTTAAATTTTCCCAAAAATTCTCCCCAATTTCACCCCCAAAATCCCCTAAAATTCTCCCCAAAATTCCCCTTAAATTGAGCCCCCAAATCCTAATTTCTCCTTCAAACTTCCCCAAAATTGAGCCTCCAAAGCCCTGAATTTCCACCCCAAATTTCCCTAAAATTGAGCCCCAACCCCCGGTAAATTTCCACAATTTGAGCCCAAATATCCCCGAATTTCTCCTCAAATTTCCCCAACATTTGGCTGTGAAACCTCCAAATTTCCCCAAAATTGAAGCTCCAAAAGCCCCAAATTTTTGGGGTGTGGGTGGTGAAACGAGGCCAGAATTGGGGTGGAAATTTGGGCATCCAGAATTTGGGGTCACCACGAGGAATTTGGGGAGATATTGCAGATTTTGGGGTTTTAGAAGAGGGTTTTGGGGAGATTTCGGGCTTTTGGGGTTTTTGGAAAAGATTTGGGGGATTTTTGGTTTGTTGTTTTTTTTTTAGGCAAGTTTTGGGATTTTTTAGGAGATTTTGGGGTGTGGGGTGGTGAAACGAGGCCAGAATTGAGGTGGAAATTTGGGCATCCAGAATTTGGGGTCACCACGAGGAATTTGGGGAGATATTGCAGATTTTGGGGTTTTAGGGAAGGGTTTTGGGGAGATTTTAGGCTTTTGGGGTTTTTGGAAAAGATTTTGGGGATTTTTTTGGGGTTTTTTGTTTGTTTTTGGTTTTTTGGGGCGGTTTTTTGGATTTTTTTGGGAGATTTTGGGGTGTGAGATTTGGGGCGAATTTGGGGATTTTTAGGCAGATTTTGGAGTGTGGGGTGGGAAACGAGGCCAGAATCGGGGTCGGAATTGGGGCGTCCGAAATTGGGGTAACCACGAAGGTTTTGGGAAGCTTTGGGGTTTTTGGGACTTTTGGGGAATATTTGCTGTCCCAGGTTTGGTTTTTTGGGGTGAAATTTTGGGGTTTTTGGATATTTTCTCACCCAGGGGAGAATAATGGGCAATGTTGGGGTGTTTGCTGATTCAGGATTTCTTGGGAGGAAATTTTGGGGTTTTTTGGTGTTTGCTGACTCAGGGGCTTTTTGGGGGAGATTTTAGGGGTTTGGGGGTGTTCATTGACCCAGTGGTTTTTTGGGGTGGTTTTGGGATTTTTCCTGACCCAGGGTTTTTTTAGGGGTCAGTTTTGGGTGTTTTTGTGGTATTTGCTCACCCAGGGTTTTTTGGGGTGAAATTTTGGAATTTTGGGGTGTTTGCTGCCCCAGGTTTGGTTTTTTGGGGAAAAGTTTGGGTTTTTGGTATATTTGCTGAGCCCGGGGATGTTTTTAGGGCAGTTTTGGGGTTTTGGATATTTACCGCCTCGGGGCTTTTTGGGGGAAAATTTGGGGTTTTTTGGGGTATTTGCTGAGCCATGGCGGGTTTTTTGGGGCAGTTTTGGGTAATTTTGGTGTATTTGCTGAACCAGGGTTTTGGGGAGTGCAATTTTGGGGATTTAGGGTATTTGCTGACCCAGGTTTGTTTTTTGGGGAGAAATTTTGGGGTTTTTGGGGTGTTTGCTGACCCATGTTTTTTTTAGGGTCAGTTTTGGTGTTTTTTTGGGGTATTTGCTCATCCCGTGTTTTTTTGGGCTGAATTTTTTAGGTTTTTGGGGTATTTTCTGACCCAAGTGGTTTTTTGGGCGGTGGTTTTGGGGTTTTTGGTGTTTTTGGGGTGTTCACTGAATCAGGGTTTTTTGGTTTTTTTGTTTTTTTAGGTTTTTTTTGGTAAATTTTTGGGGGATTTGGGGTAATTTCTAACCCAGGGAGGTTTTGGGGGGAAATTTTGGGGGGTTTTGATGATCCAAGTGGGGTTTTTTGGGTGGTTTTTGCATTTTTGGGGTGTTCACTGATCCAGGGTGGTTTTGGATGAGAAAGTTTTGGGTTTTTTGGGATATTTGCTATTTGATTTCTCCCCCAAGTTTTCTCACAATTGTGGCCCCAAAAATCATCGAATTACCCTCAATTTTTCTCTAAATTTCCCCGAATTTCCTCCAAAATTTTCCTCAAAATTTCGCCTCCAAATCCCCAATTTTCCCTCTTAAATTTTCCCAAAAATTCTCCCCAAATTTCACCCCCAAAATCCCCAAAATTCTCCCCAAAATTCCCCCAAATTGAGCCCCCAAATCCCAATTTCCCCCAAACTTCCCCAAAATTGAGCCTCCAAAGCCCCGAAATTTCCACCCCAAATTTCCCTAAAATTGAGCCCCAACCCCCGCAAATTTCCACAAATTTGAGCCCAAATATCCCCGAATTTCTCCTCAAATTTCCCCAACATTTGGCTGTGAAACCTCCAAATTTCCCCAAAATTGAAGCCCCAAAAGCCCCAAATTTTTTGGGGTGTGGGGTGGTGAAACGAGGCCAGAATTGGGGTGGAAATTTGGGCATCCAGAATTTGGGGTCACCACGAGGAATTTGGGGAGATATTGCAGATTTTGGGGTTTTAGGGAAGGGTTTTGGGGAGATTTTAGGCTTTTGGGGTTTTTGGAAAAGATTTTGGGGGGATTTTTTTGGGGTTTTTTTGTTTGTTTTTTGGTTTTTTTGGGGCGGTTTTTTGGATTTTTTTTGGGAGATTTTGGGGTGTGAGATTTGGGGCGAATTTGGGGATTTTTAGGCAGATTTTGGAGTGTGGGGTGGGGAAACGAGGCCAGAATCGGGGTCGGAATTGGGGCGTCCGAAAATTGGGGTAACCACGAAGGTTTTGGGGAAGCTTTGGGGTTTTTGGGACTTTTTGGGGAATATTTGCTGTCCCAGGTTTGGTTTTTTTGGGGTGAAATTTTGGGGGTTTTTTGGATATTTTCTCACCCAGGGGAGAATAATGGGCAATGTTGGGGTGTTTGCTGATTCAGGATTTCTTGGGAGGGAAATTTTGGGGTTTTTTTGGTGTTTGCTGACTCAGGGGCTTTTTGGGGGGAGATTTTAGGGGTTTGGGGGTGTTCATTGACCCAGTGGTTTTTTGGGGTGGTTTTGGGATTTTTCCTGACCCAGGGGTTTTTTTAGGGTCAGTTTTGGGTGTTTTTGTGGTATTTGCTCACCCAGGGTTTTTTTGGGGTGAAATTTTGGAATTTTGGGGGTGTTTGCTGCCCCAGGTTTGGGTTTTTTTGGGGAAAAGTTTGGGTTTTTTGGTATATTTGCTGAGCCCGGGGATGTTTTTAGGGCAGTTTTGGGGTTTTTGGATATTTACTGCCTCGGGGCTTTTTGGGGGGAAAATTTGGGGTTTTTTGGGGTATTTGCTGAGCCATGGCGGGTTTTTGGGGCAGTTTTGGGTAATTTTGGTGTATTTGCTGAACCAGGGTTTTGGGGAGTGCAATTTTGGGGATTTAGGGTATTTGCTGACCCAGGTTTGTTTTTTGGGGTGAAATTTTGGGGGTTTTGGGGTGTTTGCTGAGCCACGGGTGTTTTTTGGGGGCAGTTTTGGTGTTTTTGAGTGTTCAATGACTCAGAGTTTTTTTGGGTGGGAAAATTTTGGGTTTTTGGGATATTTGCTATTCGATCTCTCCCCCAAGTTTTCTCAAAATTGTGGCCCCATAAATCATCGAACTACCCTCAATTTTCCTCTTAATTTCCCCGAATTTCCCCCAAAATTTTCCTCAAAATTTCGCTCCAAATCCCCAATTTTCCCTCTCACATTTTCCCAAAAATTTCCCCCAAATTTCAACCCTAAATCCTCCCCAAAATTCTCTCAAATTGAGCCCCCAAACCCCAATTTCCCCCAAACTTACCCAAAATTGAGCCTTTAGAGCCCCGAAATTTCCAGCCTAAATTTCCCCAAAATTGAGCCCCAACCCCCCCAAACTTCCACAAATTTGAGCCCAAATATCCTCGAATTTCTCCCCAAATTTCCCCAAGATTTGTCTGTGAAACCTCCAAATTTCCCCAAAATTGAAGCCCCAAAACCCCCAAATTTTTTGGGGTGTGGGGTGGTGAAACGAGGCCAGAATTGGGGTGGAAATTTGGGCATCCAGAATTTGGGGTCACCACGAGGAATTTGGGGAGATTTTGCGGATTTTGGGTTTTTAGGGGAGGGTTTTGAGGAGAATTTAGGCTTTTGGAATTTTTGGAAAAGATTTTGTGTGGGGTTTTTTGTTTGTTTGTTTTGTTTTGTTTTTTGGTTTTTTTGGGGCGGTTTTTTGGATTTTTTTAGGGAGATTTTGGGGTGTGGGGTGGGGAAACGAGGCCAGAATTGGGGTTGGAATTGGAGCGTCCGAAAACTGGGGTAACCACGAAGGTTTTGGGGAAGCTTTGGGGTTTTGGGGACTTTTTTGGGGATATTTGCTGTCCCAGGTTTGGTTTTTTTGGGGTGAAATTTTGGGGGTTTTTGGGATTCTTGCTTACCCAGGGTTTTTTAGAGTCAATTTTTGGGATTTTGAGGGAGTTCGCTGACCCAGGATTTTTTGTGGGGACAATTTTTGGTTTTTTAGGGTATTCGTGGCCCAGAGATTTTTGGGGGAAAATTTTGGGGTTTTTTGGATATTTTCTCACCCAGGGGAGAATTGTGGGGAATTTTGGGGTGTTTGCTGATTCAGGATTTGTTGGGAGGGAAATTTTGGGGTTTTTTTGGTGTTTGCTGACTCAGGGGCTTTTTGGGGGGAGATTTTGGGGGTTTGGGGGTGTTCATTGACCCAGTGGTTTTTTGGGGTGGTTTTGGGATTTTTCCTGACCCAGGGTTTTTTAGGGTCAGTTTTGGGTGTTTTTGTGGTATTTGCTCACCCAGGGTTTTTTTGGGGTGAAATTTTGGAATTTTGGGGGTGTTTGCTGCCCCAGGTTTGGGTTTTTTTGGGGAAAAGTTTGGGTTTTTTGGTATATTTGCTGAGCCCGGGGATGTTTTTAGGGCAGTTTTGGGGTTTTTGGATATTTACTGCCTCGGGGCTTTTTGGGGGGAAAATTTGGGGTTTTTTGGGGTATTTGCTGAGCCATGGCGGGTTTTTGGGGCAGTTTTGGGTAATTTTGGTGTATTTGCTGAACCAGGGTTTTGGGAGTGCAATTTTGGGGATTTAGGTATTTGCTGACCCAGGTTTGTTTTTTGGGGAGAAATTTTGGGGTTTTTAGGGTGTTTGCTGACCCATGTTTTTTAGGGTCAGTTTTGGTGTTTTTTTGGGGTATTTGCTCATCCCGTGTTTTTTTTGGGCTGAATATTTTGGGTTTTTGGGGTATTTTCTGACCCAAGTGGTTTTTTGGGGGGTGGTTGTGGGGTTTTTGGGGTTTTTGAGGTGTTCACTGACCCACGGGTTTTTTTGGGGGGGAGAGAAATTTTGCTGTTTTTTGGGGTACTTGTGGACCCAGGGTTTTGGGGAATGGAATTTTGGGGATTTAGGGTATTTGCTGACCCAGGTTTGTTTTTTGGGTGAGAAAATTTTGGGTTTTTTGTGATATTTGCTATTTGATTTCTCCCCCAAGTTTTCTCAAAATTGTGGCCCCAAAAATCATCGAACTACCCTCAATTTTTCTCTTAATTTCCCCGAATTTCCTCCAAAATTTTCCTCAAAATTTCGCCTCCAAATCCCCAATTTTCCCTCTCACATTTTCCCAAAAATTTCCCCTAAATTTCACCCCCAAAATCCCCAAAATTCTTCCAAATTGAGCCCCCAAACCCCAATTTCCCCCAAACTTCCCCAAAATTGAGCCTCCAAAGCCCCGAAATTTCCACCCCAAATTTCCCCAAAATTGAACCCCAACCCCCCCAAATTTCCACAAATTTGAGCCCAAATATCCCCGAATTTCTCCTCAAATTTCCCCAACATTTGGCTGTGAAACCTCCAAATTTCTCCAAAATTGAAGCCCCAAAACACCCAAATTTTTTGGAGTGTGGGGTGGTGAAACGAGGCCAGAATTGGGGTGGAAATGTGGGCATCCAGAATTTGGGGTCACCACGAGGAATTTGGGGAGATATTGCAGATTTTGGGGTTTTAGAAGAGGGTTTTGGGGAGATTTCGGGCTTTTGGGGTTTTTGGAAAAAGATTCTGGGGATTTTTGGTTTGTTGGTTTTTTTTTTTAGGCAAGTTTGGGATTTTTAGGAAATTTTGGGGTGTGGGATTTGGGGCGAATTTGGGGATTTTTAGGGAGATTTTGGGGTGTGGGGTGGGGAAACGAAGCCAGAATTGGGGTTGGAATTGGGGCGACCAAAATTTGGGATCACCACGAAGGTTTTGGGGAAGCTTTGGGGTTTTTGGGACATTTTTGGGGATATTTTGCTGACCTGGGGTTTCTTTTAGGGGGAAAATGGTGGTGTTTTTTTGGTGTCCATTGACACAGCGTTTTTGAGGGGTTTTGTGGTTTTTGGTGAGTTCGCTGACCCAGGATTTTTGGAGGGACAATTTTTGGGTTTTTGGGGAGAAATGTTGGGGTTTTGGGGTTTTTGCTCACCAAGGTGGTTTTTCTTGGGGTAGTTTTAGGGATTTTTGGGCGTTCACTGACCCAGTAGTTTTTGGGGAAAAATTTGGGGTTTTTGGATATTTTCTCACCCAGGGAGTTTTGGGGGCAATTTTGGGGTGTTTGCTGATTCAGGATTTCTTGGGAGGGTTATTTTGGTGTTTTTGGGTATTTGCTGACCCCCAGGCCGTTTTGGGACAGTTTTGGGGTTTTTTGGGGGTTTGCTGAGCCACGGGTGTTTTTGGGGCAGTTTTGGTGTTTTTGGGGTGTTCACTAACTCAGGGTTTTTATTATTTTTTGGTTTTTTTTTTTTTTTTTTTTTTTTTAGTAAATTTTTGGGGTTTTGGGGCAATTGCTAACCCAGGGAGGTTTTGGGGAAATTTTGGGGTTTTGATGATCCAAATGGGTTTTTTGGGTGGTTTTTGCATTTTGGGGTGTTCACTGATCCAGGGTGGTTTTTGGGTGAGAAAGTTTTGGGTTTTTTGGGATATTTGCTATTTGATTTCTCCCCAAGTTTCTCACAATTGTGGCCCCAAAATCATCGAATTACCCTCAATTTTTCTCTAAATTTTCCCGAATTTCCTCCAAAATTTTCCTCAAAAATTTCGCCTCCAAAATTCCCAAATTTCCCTCTCACATTTTCCCAAAATTTCCCTAAATTTCACCCCAAAATTCTCCCCAAAAATTCTCCCAAAATTTTCCCAAATTGAGCCCCCAAAACCCAATTTCTCCCAAACTTCCCAAATTGAGCCTCCAAAGCCCCGAAATTTCCACCCCAAATTTTCCCCAAAATTGAGCCCAACCCCAAAATTTCCACAAATTTGAGCCCAAATATCCCGAATTTTCTCCCAAATTTCCCCAAATTTGGCTCCGAAATCTCCAAATTTTCCCCAAAATTGAAGCCCCTAAAACCCCAAATATTTTTGGGGTGTGGGGTGGTGAAACGAGGCCAGAATTGGGGT
>JAKWBO010001691.1:0-11165 GCA_034336685.1 Luscinia luscinia
CCAACAGAGTGTTCTGTGAGAGGGGTAGACGGCACTTCACCTCCCTCAGACAGAAATCGCTTCTTGCTACAAACCGCCATTAAGGAAACCACACTGCACTGAGGTGCTCTGCACAGAATACCGGTTGTCAGGGACTAGTGGTATGAAGCAGGATATGCCAGAACCAGCATCTGTACAACATAGTTATTCGTCACGCAGATTTCTGTGCTAGATATCAGTGATGCAGAGAAGCCATTTCTAGGTGTAGTGCAAAGTGAGATCTGTGGTGTGCTGTGCACACTTTCGCTTTAGCTTTAGGTGCACTGCAGTGCTCTTCGCTATGCATAGTGGAAAGAGTGTATGGTATGCTTTCAAGAAGCAGAGAATATTGCTATGGTAGAGAGGTTTTAGAAGAAAAGTGCACATGCCAGGCGTGTTTTGGCAGTAGCAGAACTTCCCAGCAGAGTGTTCTGTGAGAGGGGTAGACGGCACTTCACCTCCCTCAGCCTGAAATCGCTTCTTGCTACAAACCGCCATTAAGGAAACCACACTGCACTGAGGTGCTCTGCACAGAATACCGGTTGTCAGGGACTAGTGGTATGAAGCAGGATATGCCAGAACCAGCTTAGCTACAACATAGTTATTCGTCGTGCAGATTTCTGTGCTAGATATCAGTGATGCAGAGAAGCCATTTCTAGGTGTAGTGCAAAGTGAGATCTGTGGTGTGCTGTGCACACTTTCGCTTTAGCTTTAGGTGCACTGCAGTGCTCTTCGCTATGCATAGTGGAAAGAGTGTATGGTATGCTTTCAAGAAGCAGAGAATATTGCTATGGTAGAGAGGTTTTAGAAGAAAAGTGCACATGCCAGGCGTGTTTTGGCAGTAGCAGAACTTCCCAGCAGAGTGTTCTGTGAGAGGGGTAGACGGCACTTCACCTCCCTCAGCCTGAAATCGCTTCTTGCTACAAACCGCCATTAAGGAAACCACACTGCACTGAGGTGCTCTGCACAGAATACCGGTTGTCAGGGACTAGTGGTATGAAGCAGGATATGCCAGAACCAGCTTAGCTACAACATAGTTATTCGTCGTGCAGATTTCTGTGCTAGATATCAGTGATGCAGAGAAGCCATTTCTAGGTGTAGTGCAAAGTGAGATCTGTGGTGTGCTGTGCACACTTTCGCTTTAGCTTTAGGTGCACTGCAGTGCTCTTCGCTATGCATAGTGGAAAGAGTGTATGGTATGCTTTCAAGAAGCAGAGAATATTGCTATGGTAGAGAGGTTTTAGAAGAAAAGTGCACATGCCAGGCGTGTTTTGGCAGTAGCAGAACTTCCCAGCAGAGTGTTCTGTGAGAGGGGTAGACGGCACTTCACCTCCCTCAGCCTGAAATCGCTTCTTGCTACAAACCGCCATTAAGGAAACCACACTGCACTGAGGTGCTCTGCACAGAATACCGGTTGTCAGGGACTAGTGGTATGAAGCAGGATATGCCAGAACCAGCTTAGCTACAACATAGTTATTCGTCGTGCAGATTTCTGTGCTAGATATCAGTGATGCAGAGAAGCCATTTCTAGGTGTAGTGCAAAGTGAGATCTGTGGTGTGCTGTGCACACTTTCGCTTTAGCTTTAGGTGCACTGCAGTGCTCTTCGCTATGCATAGTGGAAAGAGTGTATGGTATGCTTTCAAGAAGCAGAGAATATTGCTATGGTAGAGAGGTTTTAGAAGAAAAGTGCACATGCCAGGCGTGTTTTGGCAGTAGCAGAACTTCCCAGCAGAGTGTTCTGTGAGAGGGGTAGACGGCACTTCACCTCCCTCAGCCTGAAATCGCTTCTTGCTACAAACCGCCATTAAGGAAACCACACTGCACTGAGGTGCTCTGCACAGAACACCGGTTGTCAGGGACTAGTGGTATGAAGCAGGATATGCCAGAACCAGCTTAGCTACAACATAGTTATTCGTCGTGCAGATTTCTGTGCTAGATATCAGTGATGCAGAGAAGCCATTTCTAGGTGTAGTGCAAAGTGAGATCTGTGGTGTGCTGTGCACACTTTACGCTTTAGCTTTAGGTGCACTGCAGTGCTCTTCGCTATGCATAGTGGAAAGAGTGTATGGTATGCTTTCAAGAAGCAGAGAATATTGCTATGGTAGAGAGGTTTTAGAAGAAAAGTGCACATGCCAGGCGTGTTTTGGCAGTAGCAGAACTTCCCAGCAGAGTGTTCTGTGAGAGGGGTGAGACGGCACTTCACCTCCCTCAGCCTGAAATCGCTTCTTGCTACAAACCGCCATTAAGGAAACCACACTGCACTGAGGTGCTCTGCACAGAATACCGGTTGTCAGGGACTAGTGGTATGAAGCAGGATATGCCAGAACCAGCTTAGCTACAACATAGTTATTCGTCGTGCAGATTTCTGTGCTAGATATCAGTGATGCAGAGAAGCCATTTCTAGGTGTAGTGCAAAGTGAGATCTGTGGTGTGCTGTGCACACTTTCGCTTAGCTTTAGGTGCACTGCAGTGCTCTTCGCTATGCATAGTGGAAAGAGTGTATGGTATGCTTTCAAGAAGCAGAGAATATTGCTATGGTAGAGAGGTTTTAGAAGAAAAGTGCACATGCCAGGCGTGTTTTGGCAGTAGCAGAACTTCCCAGCAGAGTGTTCTGTGAGAGGGGTAGACGGCACTTCACCTCCCTCAGCCTGAAATCGCTTCTTGCTACAAACCGCCATTAAGGAAACCACACTGCACTGAGGTGCTCTGCACAGAATACCGGTTGTCAGGGACTAGTGGTATGAAGCAGGATATGCCAGAACCAGCTTAGCTACAACATAGTTATTCGTCGTGCAGATTTCTGTGCTAGATATCAGTGATGCAGAGAAGCCATTTCTAGGTGTAGTGCAAAGTGAGATCTGTGGTGTGCTGTGCACACTTTCGCTTTAGCTTTAGGTGCACTGCAGTGCTCTTCGCTATGCATAGTGGAAAGAGTGTATGGTATGCTTTCAAGAAGCAGAGAATATTGCTATGGTAGAGAGGTTTTAGAAGAAAAGTGCACATGCCAGGCGTGTTTTGGCAGTAGCAGAACTTCCCAGCAGAGTGTTCTGTGAGAGGGGTAGACGGCACTTCACCTCCCTCAGCCAGAAATCGCTTCTTGCTACAAACCGCCATTAAGGAAACCACACTGCACTGAGGTGCTCTGCACAGAATACCGGTTGTCAGGGACTAGTGGTATGAAGCAGGATATGCCAGAACCAGCTTAGCTACAACATAGTTATTCGTCGTGCAGATTTCTGTGCTAGATATCAGTGATGCAGAGAAGCCATTTCTAGGTGTAGTGCAAAGTGAGATCTGTGGTGTGCTGTGCACACTTTCGCTTAGCTTTAGGTGCACTGCAGTGCTCTTCGCTATGCATAGTGGAAAGAGTGTATGGTATGCTTTCAAGAAGCAGAGAATATTGCTATGGTAGAGAGGTTTTAGAAGAAAAGTGCACATGCCAGGCGTGTTTTGGCAGTAGCAGAACTTCCCAGCAGAGTGTTCTGTGAGAGGGGTAGACGGCACTTCACCTCCCTCAGCCTGAAATCGCTTCTTGCTACAAACCGCCATTAAGGAAACCACACTGCACTGAGGTGCTCTGCACAGAATACCGGTTGTCAGGGACTAGTGGTATGAAGCAGGATATGCCAGAACCAGCTTAGCTACAACATAGTTATTCGTCGTGCAGATTTCTGTGCTAGATATCAGTGATGCAGAGAAGCCATTTCTAGGTGTAGTGCAAAGTGAGATCTGTGGTGTGCTGTGCACACTTTCGCTTTAGCTTTAGGTGCACTGCAGTGCTCTTCGCTATGCATAGTGGAAAGAGTGTATGGTATGCTTTCAAGAAGCAGAGAATATTGCTATGGTAGAGAGGTTTTAGAAGAAAAGTGCACATGCCAGGCGTGTTTTGGCAGTAGCAGAACTTCCCAGCAGAGTGTTCTGTGAGAGAGGGTAGACGGCACTTCACCTCCCTCAGCCTGAAATCGCTTCTTGCTACAAACCGCCATTAAGGAAACCACACTGCACTGAGGTGCTCTGCACAGAATACCGGTTGTCAGGGACTAGTGGTATGAAGCAGGATATGCCAGAACCAGCTTAGCTACAACATAGTTATTCGTCGTGCAGATTTCTGTGCTAGATATCAGTGATGCAGAGAAGCCATTTCTAGGTGTAGTGCAAAGTGAGATCTGTGGTGTGCTGTGCACACTTTCGCTTTAGCTTTAGGTGCACTGCAGTGCTCTTCGCTATGCATAGTGGAAAGAGTGTATGGTATGCTTTCAAGAAGCAGAGAATATTGCTATGGTAGAGAGGTTTTAGAAGAAAAGTGCACATGCCAGGCGTGTTTTGGCAGTAGCAGAACTTCCCAGCAGAGTGTTCTGTGAGAGGGGTAGACGGCACTTCACCTCCCTCAGCCTGAAATCGCTTCTTGCTACAAACCGCCATTAAGGAAACCACACTGCACTGAGGTGCTCTGCACAGAACACCGGTTGTCAGGGACTAGTGGTATGAAGCAGGATATGCCAGAACCAGCTTAGCTACAACATAGTTATTCGTCGTGCAGATTTCTGTGCTAGATATCAGTGATGCAGAGAAGCCATTTCTAGGTGTAGTGCAAAGTGAGATCTGTGGTGTGCTGTGCACACTTTCGCTTTAGCTTTAGGTGCACTGCAGTGCTCTTCGCTATGCATAGTGGAAAGAGTGTATGGTATGCTTTCAAGAAGCAGAGAATATTGCTATGGTAGAGAGGTTTTAGAAGAAAAGTGCACATGCCAGGCGTGTTTTGGCAGTAGCAGAACTTCCCAGCAGAGTGTTCTGTGAGAGGGGTAGACGGCACTTCACCTCCCTCAGCCTGAAATCGCTTCTTGCTACAAACCGCCATTAAGGAAACCACACTGCACTGAGGTGCTCTGCACAGAACACCGGTTGTCAGGGACTAGTGGTATGAAGCAGGATATGCCAGAACCAGCTTAGCTACAACATAGTTATTCGTCGTGCAGATTTCTGTGCTAGATATCAGTGATGCAGAGAAGCCATTTCTAGGTGTAGTGCAAAGTGAGATCTGTGGTGTGCTGTGCACACTTTCGCTTTAGCTTTAGGTGCACTGCAGTGCTCTTCGCTATGCATAGTGGAAAGAGTGTATGGTATGCTTTCAAGAAGCAGAGAATATTGCTATGGTAGAGAGGTTTTAGAAGAAAAGTGCACATGCCAGGCGTGTTTTGGCAGTAGCAGAACTTCCCAGCAGAGTGTTCTGTGAGAGGGGTAGACGGCACTTCACCTCCCTCAGCCTGAAATCGCTTCTTGCTACAAACCGCCATTAAGGAAACCACACTGCACTGAGGTGCTCTGCACAGAACACCGGTTGTCAGGGACTAGTGGTATGAAGCAGGATATGCCAGAACCAGCTTAGCTACAACATAGTTATTCGTCGTGCAGATTTCTGTGCTAGATATCAGTGATGCAGAGAAGCCATTTCTAGGTGTGGTGCAAAGTGAGATCTGTGGTGTGCTGTGCACACTTTCGCTTCAGCTTTAGGTGCACTGCAGTGCTCTTCGCTATGCATAGTGGAAAGAGTGTATGGTATGCTTTCAAGAAGCAGAGAATATTGCTATGGTAGAGAGGTTTTAGAAGAAAAGTGCACATGCCAGGCGTGTTTTGGCAGTAGCAGAACTTCCCAGCAGAGTGTTCTGTGAGAGGGGTAGACGGCACTTCACCTCCCTCAGCCTGAAATCGCTTCTTGCTACAAACCGCCATTAAGGAAACCACACTGCACTGAGGTGCTCTGCACAGAATACCGGTTGTCAGGGACTAGTGGTATGAAGCAGGATATGCCAGAACCAGCTTAGCTACAACATAGTTATTCGTCGTGCAGATTTCTGTGCTAGATATCAGTGATGCAGAGAAGCCATTTCTAGGTGTAGTGCAAAGTGAGATCTGTGGTGTGCTGTGCACACTTTCGCTTTAGCTTTAGGTGCACTGCAGTGCTCTTCGCTATGCATAGTGGAAAGAGTGTATGGTATGCTTTCAAGAAGCAGAGAATATTGCTATGGTAGAGAGGTTTTAGAAGAAAAGTGCACATGCCAGGCGTGTTTTGGCAGTAGCAGAACTTCCCAGCAGAGTGTTCTGTGAGAGGGGTAGACGGCACTTCACCTCCCTCAGCCTGAAATCGCTTCTTGCTACAAACCGCCATTAAGGAAACCACACTGCACTGAGGTGCTCTGCACAGAACACCGGTTGTCAGGGACTAGTGGTATGAAGCAGGATATGCCAGAACCAGCTTAGCTACAACATAGTTATTCGTCGTGCAGATTTCTGTGCTAGATATCAGTGATGCAGAGAAGCCATTTCTAGGTGTAGTGCAAAGTGAGATCTGTGGTGTGCTGTGCACACTTTCGCTTCAGCTTTAGGTGCACTGCAGTGCTCTTCGCTATGCATAGTGGAAAGAGTGTATGGTATGCTTTCAAGAAGCAGAGAATATTGCTATGGTAGAGAGGTTTTAGAAGAAAAGTGCACATGCCAGGCGTGTTTTGGCAGTAGCAGAACTTCCCAGCAGAGTGTTCTGTGAGAGGGGTAGACGGCACTTCACCTCCCTCAGCCTGAAATCGCTTCTTGCTACAAACCGCCATTAAGGAAACCACACTGCACTGAGGTGCTCTGCACAGAATACCGGTTGTCAGGGACTAGTGGTATGAAGCAGGATATGCCAGAACCAGCTTAGCTACAACATAGTTATTCGTCGTGCAGATTTCTGTGCTAGATATCAGTGATGCAGAGAAGCCATTTCTAGGTGTAGTGCAAAGTGAGATCTGTGGTGTGCTGTGCACACTTTCGCTTTAGCTTTAGGTGCACTGCAGTGCTCTTCGCTATGCATAGTGGAAAGAGTGTATGGTATGCTTTCAAGAAGCAGAGAATATTGCTATGGTAGAGAGGTTTTAGAAGAAAAGTGCACATGCCAGGCGTGTTTTGGCAGTAGCAGAACTTCCCAGCAGAGTGTTCTGTGAGAGGGGTAGACGGCACTTCACCTCCCTCAGCCTGAAATCGCTTCTTGCTACAAACCGCCATTAAGGAAACCACACTGCACTGAGGTGCTCTGCACAGAACACCGGTTGTCAGGGACTAGTGGTATGAAGCAGGATATGCCAGAACCAGCTTAGCTACAACATAGTTATTCGTCGTGCAGATTTCTGTGCTAGATATCAGTGATGCAGAGAAGCCATTTCTAGGTGTAGTGCAAAGTGAGATCTGTGGTGTGCTGTGCACACTTTCAGCTTTAGCTTTAGGTGCACTGCAGTGCTCTTCGCTATGCATAGTGGAAAGAGTGTATGGTATGCTTTCAAGAAGCAGAGAATATTGCTATGGTAGAGAGGTTTTAGAAGAAAAGTGCACATGCCAGGCGTGTTTTGGCAGTAGCAGAACTTCCCAGCAGAGTGTTCTGTGAGAGGGGTAGACGGCACTTCACCTCCCTCAGCCTGAAATCGCTTCTTGCTACAAACCGCCATTAAGGAAACCACACTGCACTGAGGTGCTCTGCACAGAATACCGGTTGTCAGGGACTAGTGGTATGAAGCAGGATATGCCAGAACCAGCTTAGCTACAACATAGTTATTCGTCGTGCAGATTTCTGTGCTAGATATCAGTGATGCAGAGAAGCCATTTCTAGGTGTAGTGCAAAGTGAGATCTGTGGTGTGCTGTGCACACTTTCGCTTTAGCTTTAGGTGCACTGCAGTGCTCTTCGCTATGCATAGTGGAAAGAGTGTATGGTATGCTTTCAAGAAGCAGAGAATATTGCTATGGTAGAGAGGTTTTAGAAGAAAAGTGCACATGCCAGGCGTGTTTTGGCAGTAGCAGAACTTCCCAGCAGAGTGTTCTGTGAGAGGGGTAGACGGCACTTCACCTCCCTCAGCCTGAAATCGCTTCTTGCTACAAACCGCCATTAAGGAAACCACACTGCACTGAGGTGCTCTGCACAGAACACCGGTTGTCAGGGACTAGTGGTATGAAGCAGGATATGCCAGAACCAGCTTAGCTACAACATAGTTATTCGTCGTGCAGATTTCTGTGCTAGATATCAGTGATGCAGAGAAGCCATTTCTAGGTGTAGTGCAAAGTGAGATCTGTGGTGTGCTGTGCACACTTTCGCTTTAGCTTTAGGTGCACTGCAGTGCTCTTCGCTATGCATAGTGGAAAGAGTGTATGGTATGCTTTCAAGAAGCAGAGAATATTGCTATGGTAGAGAGGTTTTAGAAGAAAAGTGCACATGCCAGGCGTGTTTTGGCAGTAGCAGAACTTCCCAGCAGAGTGTTCTGTGAGAGGGGTAGACGGCACTTCACCTCCCTCAGCCTGAAATCGCTTCTTGCTACAAACCGCCATTAAGGAAACCACACTGCACTGAGGTGCTCTGCACAGAACACCGGTTGTCAGGGACTAGTGGTATGAAGCAGGATATGCCAGAACCAGCTTAGCTACAACATAGTTATTCGTCGTGCAGATTTCTGTGCTAGATATCAGTGATGCAGAGAAGCCATTTCTAGGTGTAGTGCAAAGTGAGATCTGTGGTGTGCTGTGCACACTTTCGCTTTAGCTTTAGGTGCACTGCAGTGCTCTTAGCTATGCATAGTGGAAAGAGTGTATGGTATGCTTTCAAGAAGCAGAGAATATTGCTATGGTAGAGAGGTTTTAGAAGAAAAGTGCACATGCCAGGCGTGTTTTGGCAGTAGCAGAACTTCCCAGCAGAGTGTTCTGTGAGAGGGGTAGACGGCACTTCACCTCCCTCAGCCTGAAATCGCTTCTTGCTACAAACCGCCATTAAGGAAACCACACTGCACTGAGGTGCTCTGCACAGAACACCGGTTGTCAGGGACTAGTGGTATGAAGCAGGATATGCCAGAACCAGCTTAGCTACAACATAGTTATTCGTCGTGCAGATTTCTGTGCTAGATATCAGTGATGCAGAGAAGCCATTTCTAGGTGTAGTGCAAAGTGAGATCTGTGGTGTGCTGTGCACACTTTCGCTTTAGCTTTAGGTGCACTGCAGTGCTCTTCGCTATGCATAGTGGAAAGAGTGTATGGTATGCTTTCAAGAAGCAGAGAATATTGCTATGGTAGAGAGGTTTTAGAAGAAAAGTGCACATGCCAGGCGTGTTTTGGCAGTAGCAGAACTTCCCAGCAGAGTGTTCTGTGAGAGGGGTAGACGGCACTTCACCTCCCTCAGCCTGAAATCGCTTCTTGCTACAAACCGCCATTAAGGAAACCACACTGCACTGAGGTGCTCTGCACAGAACACCGGTTGTCAGGGACTAGTGGTATGAAGCAGGATATGCCAGAACCAGCTTAGCTACAACATAGTTATTCGTCGTGCAGATTTCTGTGCTAGATATCAGTGATGCAGAGAAGCCATTTCTAGGTGTAGTGCAAAGTGAGATCTGTGGTGTGCTGTGCACACTTTCGCTTTAGCTTTAGGTGCACTGCAGTGCTCTTCGCTATGCATAGTGGAAAGAGTGTATGGTATGCTTTCAAGAAGCAGAGAATATTGCTATGGTAGAGAGGTTTTAGAAGAAAAGTGCACATGCCAGGCGTGTTTTGGCAGTAGCAGAACTTCCCAGCAGAGTGTTCTGTGAGAGGGGTAGACGGCACTTCACCTCCCTCAGCCTGAAATCGCTTCTTGCTACAAACCGCCATTAAGGAAACCACACTGCACTGAGGTGCTCTGCACAGAACACCGGTTGTCAGGGACTAGTGGTATGAAGCAGGATATGCCAGAACCAGCTTAGCTACAACATAGTTATTCGTCGTGCAGATTTCTGTGCTAGATATCAGTGATGCAGAGAAGCCATTTCTAGGTGTAGTGCAAAGTGAGATCTGTGGTGTGCTGTGCACACTTTCGCTTTAGCTTTAGGTGCACTGCAGTGCTCTTCGCTATGCATAGTGGAAAGAGTGTATGGTATGCTTTCAAGAAGCAGAGAATATTGCTATGGTAGAGAGGTTTTAGAAGAAAAGTGCACATGCCAGGCGTGTTTTGGCAGTAGCAGAACTTCCCAGCAGAGTGTTCTGTGAGAGGGGTAGACGGCACTTCACCTCCCTCAGCCTGAAATCGCTTCTTGCTACAAACCGCCATTAAGGAAACCACACTGCACTGAGGTGCTCTGCACAGAACACCGGTTGTCAGGGACTAGTGGTATGAAGCAGGATATGCCAGAACCAGCTTAGCTACAACATAGTTATTCGTCGTGCAGATTTCTGTGCTAGATATCAGTGATGCAGAGAAGCCATTTCTAGGTGTAGTGCAAAGTGAGATCTGTGGTGTGCTGTGCACACTTTCGCTTTAGCTTTAGGTGCACTGCAGTGCTCTTCGCTATGCATAGTGGAAAGAGTGCATGGTATGCTTTCAAGAAGCAGAGAATATTGCTATGGTAGAGAGGTTTTAGAAGAAAAGTGCACATGCCAGGCGTGTTTTGGCAGTAGCAGAACTTCCCAGCAGAGTGTTCTGTGAGAGGGGTAGACGGCACTTCACCTCCCTCAGCCTGAAATCGCTTCTTGCTACAAACCGCCATTAAGGAAACCACACTGCACTGAGGTGCTCTGCACAGAATACCGGTTGTCAGGGACTAGTGGTATGAAGCAGGATATGCCAGAACCAGCTTAGCTACAACATAGTTATTCGTCGTGCAGATTTCTGTGCTAGATATCAGTGATGCAGAGAAGCCATTTCTAGGTGTAGTGCAAAGTGAGATCTGTGGTGTGCTGTGCACACTTTCGCTTTAGCTTTAGGTGCACTGCAGTGCTCTTCGCTATGCATAGTGGAAAGAGTGTATGGTATGCTTTCAAGAAGCAGAGAATATTGCTATGGTAGAGAGGTTTTAGAAGAAAAGTGCACATGCCAGGCGTGTTTTGGCAGTAGCAGAACTTCCCAGCAGAGTGTTCTGTGAGAGGGGTAGACGGCACTTCACCTCCCTCAGCCTGAAATCGCTTCTTGCTACAAACCGCCATTAAGGAAACCACACTGCACTGAGGTGCTCTGCACAGAACACCGGTTGTCAGGGACTAGTGGTATGAAGCAGGATATGCCAGAACCAGCTTAGCTACAACATAGTTATTCGTCGTGCAGATTTCTGTGCTAGATATCAGTGATGCAGAGAAGCCATTTCTAGGTGTAGTGCAAAGTGAGATCTG
>JAKWBO010001692.1:0-11160 GCA_034336685.1 Luscinia luscinia
GGCAGCTAAGGATGCTTGGTGGGTACACTCAAGGACTACAGTGTTATTAGCACAAGGACAAATTCGGTCAAGAAAGGTTCGGGAAGCATCAAATAACATAGAAAGCAGGTTCCCAAAATTCAAGAAAGGTATAGAACAAGAAAATTTAGTAGTTGGACTAATTAGAGATTTTGGAATGGTCCAAAATGTTTCCAAAATTACAACATGTTTACCTCTGCCACAAGCAGCAGGGGAACCGATCCCTTGGGGAGTAATTCCGGTAGGAAACCTACCCCTAATAAAAGGAGGTGAAAATGGAAGTTGTGAATTAAAATTACGAAATAAAATCGGAATTGAAGTAATATGGGAAAAGGTTGGAGAAACATTAAAATTATTAACCTATAAAGACTGTCTAATTAGCCATGCGAGGTTAGGACGAATTAGGGATAGGGGAATTCAATTGGTGGCAGGGAGAAAAGTAAAATCTGAAGATGCTGCTAAGTGGGAATGTTTTATACCACATTGGCAAAGGAAAAGAATTCCTAAAAATGAAAGCTATTATGAAATGATATGCCAGAACTCGTCCCGGCAGGAATCCTCATGGGACAGTTGGAAAACGGTATGGGGCCCCAGCATATTAGAACATTATAGTTACATCGGACAAGTTAATTGGTGTGTCCAATGGACGGGAAGCAGAAATGCCACTTACACAGAAGTATCTCAAACCAGCACTTCTACAAAAACTTTGAGCGCCACAAAAGAAAATTGGAACTGCACCCAAATTCTCACCTGTGACACTCCAGAGAATCAAATTAGTTTGGCACCGGTCAGAATGCTTATAAAATGGGGTTGTGAGTGTAGAAAACTTAACCATACAATTCCAGGAAAAGCTTTCCCGCAGGACCAGAAGGGTAAAACTTTGAGCTGTAAGGATACAACTATCAAAAGCCCAGAAAATTTAGTATGGATTATGGGACATGGACAATGGACAACACATTTATCATTAGACGGGCCTGTAACACAAATTACCTTAGGGGTTCCCACATTATGTCCTTTCTGGAAACAGTCTAAATTAACGCAAAAAGAGATGCAGTCACGAACAAAGAGAGAGAGACAAATGAAGTAGCAGAGGAACTAGAACTGAAAGACGAAGAAAAATGGCATGAACCCTCATCAGGAGTTAAATTTGGATGGGTACTGGAATCCTTGTTTGCACCAATTTCTACATATAAAAACCGGGAGATGCTGTACAAATTATTAGGACAAACTGAGAGGCTAGCCACAGTTACAAAGAAAGGATTTAAGGATCTAAATTTGCAATTACAGGCAACTACTCGAATGACAATACAAAATAGAATGGCATTAGATATGCTATTACTAAAAGAGCATGGAGTGTGTGGTTATCTCAATGATAAAATTGACCATTAATGTATCCATATCCCGAATGTGACAATTGATGTAGAAAAGGACATCTCTCAATTGAGAAGTGTAAAAGGAAAAGTTAAAGAATTAGAAAAAGAGGCAGAACATAATTGGGTCGGTGCTCTGTTTCAATCCTTCGGGCTCCAAATTTCTGGATGGATCTCGTCAATAATTCAATATGCTATCATGATATTGATCATTGTATTAGTTGTTATTGGAGTCTTTAAGTGTCTCACAGAAGTTATTACCAAAGAGCGGCTGCACACCAGGAGACTGCTCAACGCAGTTACCCATGCTCCAGTGACACCACCTCCTCCATACAAAAATACAGTGCAGCTGGTGAGATTTCAAGATAAAGACCGTGTAAATATTTGAGCATCCCTGCAAAAAAAATTGAGTGATGCTCAAAAGGGGGGATTTTTTGCAAGTTGATAAACTTTATGTATTAATTTAGCATTAGAAGTAGTTATGCTAAGGGTTGTCTTAATAAACTAGGCCCTGTGTTGGCAGACTCTGTACTATTTAGTTAAAGCCAATTATCTGTATGTACTGATGTAAAACTTGCTAAGACAGTAGAAATGTTATCTTATGAGTAGTTCATTGTTTGCCTACATGATGTATGAGACTTATCTAGGAAGGGATGTAACAATTTATTACTAAAAGAAATGTAGGGGGACTGGAGAAACCTTGAGAAAATCATGTAGGGGTAGTGAAGCAAAAAGATCAAAGAAAGAAAGAATTCTTTTAGAAGAGTATTTAAGCCCTGAAGAAATGTGATTAATTTGGGCTCTGACTCTGGACGCTAGTCCTCAGACCCCAGGGCCCTCAATAAAGCACCGCACTAAACAACTCTGTTGCTTCGTGTTTCTTCTTCACTGTCGGGCAACACCACGAACAGGATTGTCTTTGCTGAAGGCAGAGTTCACCCAAACAGTTTTTCCTAACATGCCTCTCAGGTGTACCACTGGGACCTTATCTCCATCTGGTGTTCCCAAGGGCTCAGATTGGGCAGGGCCTGCTCGGTTAGTGGAACCTCAGGTATTCACTAACCATGTGGCCTTCGGTAGATTGATCTCCCAGTTCTTGAAAGTCGCCCCACCAAGTGCTTTTAAGGTGGTTTTAAGCAGGCCATTGCACCGTTCGACTTTCCCAGCTGCTGGTGCATGGTAGGGAATACAGTATACCCACTCAATGCCATGTTCTCTAGCCCAGGTGTTTATAAGGCTATTTTTGAAATGAGTCCCGTTGTCTGACTCAATTCTCTCAGGGGTGCCATGCCTCCAGAGGACTTGTTTCTCAAGGCCCAGGATGGTGTTCTGAGCAGTGGCGTGAGGCACAGGGTAGGTCTCCAACCACCCGGTGGTGGCTTCCACCATGGTCAGCACGTAGCGCTTGCCTTGGCGGGTCTGAGGCAGTGTGATGTAGTCAATCTGGCAGGTCTCTCCATATTTGTACTTGGACCATCGCCCCCCATACCAGAGGGGCTTCACTCGCTTGGCCTGCTCGATGGCAGCACACGTCTCACAGTCATGGATAATCTGAGAGATGCTGTCCATGGTTAAATCCACCCCGCGGTCTCGTGCCCACTTATAGGTGGCATCTCTGCCCTGATGACCTGAGGCATCGTGGGCCCATCGAGCCAGGAACAATTCTCCCTTGTGTTCCCAATCTAAGTCTATCTTTGACGCCTCTATCTGTGCGGCCTGATCTACCTGCTCGTTGTGCCGGTGTTCTTCATTAGCCCGACTCTTGGGAACATGAGCATCCACATGACGGACTTTCACGGGTAGCTTCTCTACCCGAGTGGCAATGTCTTTCCACTCATCAGCAGCCCAGATTGGTTTTCCTCTATGTTGCCAATCAGCCTTTTTCCACCTCTCCAGCCAACCCCAGAGAGCATCCAGGAATCAGTGTAAAGGTAGAGCTTTGGCCATTTCTCTATCTCAGCAATGTCCAAGGCCAGCTGAACAGCTTTGAGTTCAGCAAGTTGACTTGATCCACCTTCTCCTTCGGTAGCTTGTGCAACCTGTCGTGTGGGGCTCCACACGGCTGCTTTCCAGTTCCAGTTCAACCCCACGATGTGGCAGGAATCGTCGGTGAAAAGGGCGTAGCATTTTTCATCGGCTGGCAGTTGGTTGTATGGTGGGGCTTCTTCAGCCCGGGCCACTTGCTTCTGCTCCTCTTCATCAGCAAGACCAAAATCTTCACCTTCTGGCCAGTTTGTAATTATCTCCAGAATCCCAGGGTGATTCTGGTTGCCAATACGGGCGCGCTGCGTGATGAGGGCAATCCACTTGCTCCATGTGGTGTCGGTGGCTTGGTGGGTAGAGGGAACCTTTCCTTTGAACATCCACCCCAGCACTGGCAGTCGGGGTGCCAGGACAAGCTGTGCTTCCGTGCCAATCACCTCTGAGGCAGCTTGAACTCCTTCATAGGCAGCCAGGATTTCCTTCTCTGTGGGAGTGTAATTGGCTTCAGACCCTTTGTAACTCCTGCTCCAGAATCCCAGGGGTTGGCCTCGGGTCTCACCAGGCACCTTCTGCCAGAAGCTCCAGGACAGACCATGGTACCCAGCTGCAGAGTAAAGAACATTCATCATCTCTGGTCCCATCCTGACTGGGCCAAGGGCTACCGCATGGGTGATCTCCTGTTTGATCTGGGCAAAGGCTTGCTGTTGCTCAGGGCCCCAGTGGAAATTCTTCTTGCGGGCGACCAGGTAGAGAGGGCTCACAATCTGGCTGTAGCCAGGGATGTGCATTCTCCAAAAGCCTATGGCACCTAGGAAAGCTTGTGTCTCCTTCTTGCTTGTTGGTGGAGACATTGCAGTGATCTTATTGATGTCCTCAGTGGGGACCTGGTGCCGTCCATCTTGCCACTTCACTCCCAGGAACTGGATCTCTTGGGCAGGTCCTTTGACTTTGCTCTTTTTAATGGCTTAACCGGCTCCCAGCAAAATCTGGATGATCTCTCTCTTCTCAAATACCTCCACTGCCATGTTCCCCCACACAATGATGTCATTGATGTACTGCAGATGTTCTGGAGCCTCGCCCTTTTCCAGTGCAGCCTGGATCAGCCCATGGCAGATGGTGGGGCTGTGTTTCCACCCCTGGGGCAGTCGGTTCCAGGTGAACTGCACGCCCCTCCAGGTGAAAGCAAACTGAGGCCTGCACTCTACTGCCAGAGGAATGGAGAAAAACGCATTGGCAATGTCAATGGTGGCATACCACCTTGCTGCCTTGGACTCCAACTCATACTGGAGTTCCAGCATCGGCACGGCAGCGCTCAGCGGTGGAGTCACTTCATTCAATGCATGATAGTCCACAGTCAGTCTCCATTCTCCATCAGATTTGTGCACAAGCCAGATGGGGCTGTTGAAGGGTGAGTGGGTTTTTTTGCTGACCACCCCTTGGCTCTCCAGCTCACGGATCATCTTGTGGATGGGGATCACAGCATCTCGATTTGTCCGGTACTGCCGGCGGTGCACTGTCATGGTGGCAATTGGCACCTGTTGCTCTGTCACTTTCAGGAGTCCCACTGCAGATGGGTTTTCTGATAGTCCAGGCAAGGTGTTCAACTGCTTAATGCTCTCTCCTGCTACAGCAGCTATTCCAAAAGCCCACCTGAACCCCTTTGGGTCTTTGTAGTAGCCGTTCCTGAGGAAGTCTATGCCTAGAATGCGTGGTGCCCCTGGGCCAGTTACAATAGGATGTTTCTGCTACCCCTTCCCTGTCAGGCTAATCTCAGCTTCCAGCAAAGTGAATTCCTGTGATCCCCCCGTCACCCCAACAGTGGAAACACGTACCATCCCCACATGTTCTGATGGTGTCAGGGTGCATTGTGAACCAGGATCAAGTAACGCTCTATGTTTCTGTGGCTTTGATGTGCCAGGCCATCGCACTAACACTGTCCAATAGATCCTGTCATGCCATGCCTCTCCCTGGCTAGAGGCAGGGCCCCTCTAGCCCTGGTTATTATTCCATTCCTGGGCATACATAGTGGAGGTTCCTTCAAGGGGATCTGACAGATCATCCTCCCTTCTGTAATACCCTGCACCTTTACCATGGGAGGTTGAGGCTACCTTCATTGTAGTGCTGTTTCCCCGGTTAGCATTTCCCTCCTGAGCTGACGCACCTGTGCTGCCAGGACAGAAGTGGGTTTCCCATCCCATTTGCCCACGTCTTCCCCATGGTCTCGCAGGAAGAACCACAGGTCAGCTCGGGGGGTGTATCCTCTCTCCCTAACTGGGGGGCGTTGGGTTCTAGATTTGGGGTCTGTGACTCGCACTGGTGCTGCACTGATCTTCCTTATCTCCTCCCTCATCTCCTCCCTTATCTCCTCCCTCATCCCCTCCATCCTATCTTGGACCTCTTGGAGGTCCCTGGCTACGGCAGAGACATTGGCCTGCATTGGGCCATTCACCATACTCTAAAAATCTCTGAGTTTCTTGGCAACAGAACCCACCGTCTCTTGGTGGCTATCAGCATTAATCATTGCAATGAAGGTGATATATTGAGATGGCCCCAGGGTTGTCAAATTCCACAGCATCTGCCCTGTGCACCTGACCTTGTCAGGGTCATTGTCATGCTGTCCATCCCTCCCAAAGAATACCTCTAATACTGCCACTTCTCTCAGCTGCTGGATCCCTTCCTCAAGGGTCTTCCAGTGCATTCTACGGTGGTGCTCCTGCATTCTCTCTTTGTGGACAAACTTCTCTCTCACACTCATTAAAAGCCGGTCCCAGAGGGAAAGGAGGCTTTGCTCCCTTACAAGTATCTGGTCCACACCTGAGTCCTGGGCCAAGGATCCCAAATTCCTGGCCTCAGTTCCATCCAGTTGCACACCTGTTCCTGTAAGGTCCCAGACCCGCAGTAACCAAGTTGTAAAAGGCTCACGGCCCCGCCGTGCAATGTCTTTACGCAAGTTACGGAGACTATCGTATGAGAGGGACTCGGTGATGATCTCAACCTCTGGCTCCCTTGCTGGTTGTGAGGACCCTCCTGGCTGATCCTCATTATCTAGGTGCCTTGTTTTCATCTTAGATTTCCTAGTTTCCACAGGGGCAAATGCTACTGGCTGTGGCTGCCCCTGTGTCCAGCTGGAACCTGGACAGATGTAACATCTACGGGTTCCACTGCAGCACCATCTGACTCTCCCTCTTTAGGGCAGGGGGAGGGTTTCTCACCAGCTGGAGCAAAGTGCTCCTTAAACATCTGGCTGTGCTCCTTAAACATCTGGCTATGCTCCTTCAACATCTGGCTTTGCTCCTTGAACATCTGGCCTATATCCTTCACTAGAGCCCCCGCCCACTCTGGTGGTTCATTTCTGCAGTGAGCTGTGGGGCAGCATCAGGCTCTGGGGCAACATCCCTCGTCCCTGGGGCAGGGGCAGGTTCTGGGGCAACATCCCTAGTCCCTGGGGCAGGGTCTGGGGCAGTATCCCTACTCCCTGGGGCAGGGTTAGGCTCTGGGGCAGCACCTCTATTTCTTGGGGCAGGTATCAGGGTTGTTATCCAAGCCAATATTCCCTTGTCTCTGAATGCTAAGCAGAACAGGCATATCAGCAACACCAGCCACAGTATAATAACATTAGCAATTAAAGCATATCTGAAATCCTGGAAAACTGGTGAGGTAGCCTCAAAAAACTGGGTGATGGGTTAGGAGAAGGTTTCCCTTGCATTCATTACCTCACAGTAAGTACCATTATTGAAATAACCCCAGAAACACAGTTAGAGTACGATAGCTCCGGATCCATGTGGCCACTTCCCAGAAAAAATTAAAAACCCATGAATTCCTGACATAATCAATCCACCAAATGAATCGGATAATAGCTACAGTAGCTTTGGTGAGAGGGCCCATATTCAAATAAGGGCTTGCAAATGGGAGAGAGATATCTGTGGCCACATGGAGCCCAAACCAGATTAAACTGGACAGCATGTTGCCACTTAAGAGAGCTGTTACTCCTGCCTTAACTCTGCTCTCAGTGCCCTCTGTCCCACATTGGGCGCCAAAATCTGTCCTGGTTTGAAGGACAGGTGTCTGCCAATAAAGGCAGGCGTTTTCCTTTGAAATAGAGACTTTAATTCCACTCCCCCCAAGTATTATAAATGTTTGAATCAAGGACTCTGAGGCAGAGATAAGGGGGTAGGAATAACAGCTCTTTTACTAATATATCTAACTGTACAAGAAGCAACAACAGCAGTCGTTAAAATTACCAACAACACAGAACAGATAACTCGGTCCCAGTCCTGGGTGTGACCCGGCCAGCTCCATTAGCATGGTAATGGGAAAAATTCTTTAAACTCGCACAGTAAAAGAACAAAAACCCAACCCCCAACACAGCCCCACTCCCCATTTTGGATTTTTTTCATCGTTTCATCATTTTGGGGTTGAATCCCTTGGGAATTTGGGAATTCTGGTGCTGCACCAGCTCTAATGGGTCCCATTTCACCTTTCCTGCCCGAATTTTTGGGGATTTTTTGGGGAATATTTTAGGAATTTTGGGGAATTTTTTTGGCATTTTGAGTTTAGGGATTGGCCAAGAGCATTTCCTGGAGGGAATTATCTCCAATCCTCATTTTTTGGGACAAATTTGATGGATTTGATCCCCGAAAAGGAGAATTTTGGGACTGAAACTGCTCGTGTTTGACTTTTTCCCAGTCAAATCCATGGAATTTTTGGGAATTGATGGAAATTTCTGGACTCAGGGACCAGCCAGGGGCACTTCCCAAGCAGATCGAGGCCAATCCTCCTTTTTTGGGTCAAACTCGACACGTTTCATCCCCGAAAAAGGGAATTTTGGGGCTGGGACGGCTCTATCTGGCATTTCCACGGAATTTTTTGGGAAATTCTGGAAGTCTCACGGAATGTTTCCGGCCCAGGGATCGGCCAGGAGCGGGTCAAGATAGTGCACTGCCTGGTGTGTGACATGCTGATCCCGGCGTGGGGACACCTCCTGCAGGGACACGGGTGTTCGGCCGAGCACATCCGCAACCTCAGGGTCAGTGAGACACGGAATTCCCAGATTTATCCTGGTTTTCCTTGGGATCCATCAGAATTCCAGGAGTTATCCCCAGTTTTCCACTTCAAAACCCCCACATTCATCCCCATTTTCCCCTTTGGGATCCCGGATTCTACCTCAATTTCCCCCCAGATCAATCAGGAATTCCATGATTTATCCTGGTTTTCCTCGAAGATCCCTGTGGAATTCCAGAATTTATCCCCATTTTCCCCTTGGGAATTCCTGGGATTTGGCCCCACATTCCCCTGGATCGCTTCAGAATTCTCGAGATTTATCCCAATTTTCCCCATTCCCAACCCCCCAAATCTTTTGGGAATTTCAGGACTTTTCCCCATTCCCAGCCCCCCAAACCCCTCCAGAATTCCCAGAATTCTGAGATTTTTCCCCATTTTCCAGCTGGCAGCCAAGCAGTTCAGTAAGCTTTTTTTTTTAATTTTAAAGAGGATTTTGAGAATGCCAGAGGATTTTCTGGAAAGTTCCTGGATTTTTTGGGGAATTCCAAGGGATATTTTTTGGGAGCTCCCAAAGATTCCTTGGGAATTCCAAAGGATTTTTTGGTGGAATTCCCTGGGATTTTTTTGGGAATTCCAAGAGGGTTTTTGGGAATTCTAAGCGATATTTTTGGGGGAATTTCAAGGAATCTTTTTGGGAATTTCAAGGGATTTTTGAGAATTCCCTGGGATCTTCAGGAATTCCAAACGGATTTCTGGGAATTTCAAGGAATTTCCTGGGAATTTCAAGGGTTTTTTTGGGTTTTTTTTTTGTTTCTTTGTTTTTTTTAATTTTTTTTTTTAATTTCAAGGGATTTTTTAGGAATTTCCAGAGATTTTCTGGGAATTCCAAAGGGGTTTTTTAGGGGGATTTCCAAGGGCTTTTCTTGGGAATCCCAAAGGATTTTTCCAAGAAAATGCCTTGGAATTCCCAGAAAATCCTTTGGAATACCAAAGAAAATCCCTGGGAATTCCCAGAAATCCTTTGGAATTTGGGGAATTTTGGGATGAGGGAATTCCCAGAGAAAAAAAATCCTGGAATTCCTGGAGAAAAAAATCCGGGAATTCCTGGAGGAAACAGTCCTGGAATTCCTGGAGAAATTTTAGGAATTCAGGAGGAATTTGGGAATTTTAAGAATAATTTTGGAAATTTTGGGGAGGAATTTGGGGACTAATTCATTATCAATGACTACCCATGATTGTTATTAATTATTAATTAATCATTAAAATTCATGAATATATATAATATATAATATAATATTATGAGCATTAATTATTATTAATTATGGTAATAATTATTAATTGTTGATTACTTTTCTGGTTAGCATTTATTAGTTGTGTTTGCTATTAATTACTGATTATTGATTATTTATTATTCTTTATGGTTACACATTGTTAGTAGTTATTAATTAATAATTATTAGTTATTGCAATTATTAATTACTAATAGTTTTTCACTTTAAATAAATATTAGTTATTGATTATTGCTTATTTTTTTATTTACCATTGCTTAATCATTACTAGTTATTATTAATTACTTATTATTAATAATTCTTTTATACAAAATATGAATAATTTTTATTAGCTATAATTATTACTAATTATAATTACAGATAATTGATTATTGAAATTATCAATGCTTAAAAATTATAGATTCTATTATTTTTTGGGATTTGGGGTTTTTTTGGGTGATTTAGGTTTTTTGGTGATCTGGGTTTCTGGGGGATTTGAGATTTTTTTTGCATTTGTGGTTTTTTTGGATTTGAGGCATTTTTGGGAACTTTTTGGGATTTGGATTTTGGGGAATTTGGGCTTTTTGGGATTTAGGTTTTTTGGGGGGATTTAGGGTTTTTGGTGATTTTGAATTTTTGGGGCATTTGGGGGTTTTTGAGGATTTTGGGGTTTTTTTAAGGATTTCGGGCTTTTGGGAATTTTTGGGGATTTGGGGTTTCTGGGCAAGTTTTTGAGATTTGGGATTTCTCTGGGGATTTAGGGGTTTTGGGGGATTTGGGTTTTTTTGAGGATTAGGGTTTTTTGGGAGATTTTTGGGATTTATGAGATTTTGGGGCTTTTTTTTGGTAGAATTTGGGGGATTTTGGGGGGATTTGGGTTTTTTGGGGGAAATTCCAGCCCCACCCCCACCCCATTCCCAAATTCCCGAAAAAAAAATCCAAACATTCCAAAGCTGTGGTGCCCAGGTCGGTTTTTATTGGGAATTCCAACCCCGAACCCGCCCCGGAATTTTGGGAAAAAAGATGGAATTTTGGGGAAAACCTGGAATTTTGGGAAAAAGAACCGAAATTTTTTGGGGAAAAAAAGGCTGGAATTTTGGGAGAAAGGGAAAGAATTTTGGGAAAGAGACTGAATTTTGGGAGAAAGAACAAGAATTTTGGGGAAAAGGGAGGGATTTTAGGGAAAAATGGGAATTTTGGGAAAATAACCGAATTTTTTGGAGAAAAGGGAAGGAATTTTGGAAAAAAAGGCTGGAATTTCAGGGTGAAATGTCAGGAAGAAGAAAATTGAATTTTGGGAAAAAGGAGGGAATTTGGAGAAATGGCTGGAATTTTAGGGAAAAAAACTGGAATGTGGAAAAAAAGGGAGGGAATTTTGGGGAAAAGGGAGGAAATTTTGGGAAGAACATTCCAGGAATTTTGGGAAAAGCCGGGAATGGGCGGGGCAGCTCCGGAGGAGAATTCCCAGATTTTGTTGCTCCGAAGGGACTCCCAGGACCTTTCCCACTTTTCTTTTTTTTT
>JAKWBO010001693.1:0-11160 GCA_034336685.1 Luscinia luscinia
GGGTAGACCTGTTGCCGCTAGCCGGTTCTCGGCCTTTCGCGCCGGCCTGCAGGGTAGACCTGTTGCCGCTAGCCGGTCTCGGCCTTTCGCGCCCGCGCCGCGGAGTAGACCTGTTGCCGCTAGCCGGTCTCTGCCTTCAGCGCCCGCGCCTGCGGGTAGACCTGTTGCCGCTAGCCGGTCTCGGCCTTTCGCGCAGGCCTGCAGGGTGAACCTGTTGCCGCTAGCCGGTCTCGGCCTTTCGCGCCCGCCGCGGTAGACCTGTTGCCGCTAGCCGGTCTCTGCCTTTCGCGCCGGCCTGCGGGGTAGAACCTGTTGCCGCTAGCCGGTCTCGGCCTTTCGCGCCGCGCCGCGAAGTGAGACCTATTGCCGCTAGCGGTCTCTGCCTTTCGCGCCAGGCCTGCAGGGTAGACCTGTTACCGCTAGCCGGTCTCGCTTCGCCCCTTGTCGGGGCGCCGTCTTGCTAGCCGCCCAGGCGAGGTAGACCTGTTGCCGCTAGCCGGTCTCTGCCTTTCGCGCCCGGCCTGCGGGGTAGACCTGTTGCCGCTAGCCGGTCTCGACGCTTTCGCGCCGCGCCGCGGGTCTACCCCTTAGTCGGGAATGCAGGCGGACAACAGGTCTACCCCTTAAGCGGGAATGCAGGCGGACAACAGGTCTACCCCTTAGTCGGGAATGCAGGCGGACAACAGGTCTACCCCTTAGCGGGAATGCAGGCGGACAACAGGTCTACCCCTTAATCGGGGAATGCAGGCGGACAACAGGTCTACCCCTTAAGCGGGAATGCCGGCGGACAACAGGTCTACCCCTTAATCGGGAATGCAGGCGGACACCAGGTCTACCCTTAATCGGGAATGCCGGCGGACACCAGGTCTACCCCTTAAGCGGGAATGCAGGCGGACACCAGGTCTACCCCTTAAGCGGGAATGCCGGCGGACACCAGGTCTACCCCTTAAGCGGGAATGCAGGCGGACACCAGGTCTACCCCTTAAGCGGGAATGCCGGCGGACACCAGGTCTACCCCTTAAGCGGGAATGCAGGCGGACACCAGGTCTACCCCTTAGTCGGGAATGCCGGCGGACACCAGGTCTACCCCTTAATCGGGAATGCAGGCGGACACCAGGTCTACCCCTTAATCGGGAATGCAGGCGGACAACAGGTCTACCCCTTAAGCGGGAATGCCGGCGGACACCAGGTCTACCCCTTAGTCGGGAATGCAGGCGGACAACAGGTCTACCCCTTAAGCGGGAATGCAGGCGGACACCAGGTCTACCCCTTAGCGGGAATGCCGGCGGACACAGGTCTACCCCTTAATCGGGAATGCAGGCGGACACCAGGTCTACCCCTTAAGCGGGAATGCCGGCGGACTGCAGGTCTACCCCTTAAGCGGGAATGCAGGCGGACACCAGGTCTACCCCTTAAGCGGGAATGCAGGCGGACACCAGGTCTACCCCTTAATCGGGAATGCCGGCGGACAACAGGTCTACCCCTTAATCAGGAATGCAGGCGGACACCAGGTCTACCCCTTAATCGGGAATGCAGGCGGACAACAGGTCTACCCCTTAGCGGGAATGCCGGCGGACACCAGGTCTACCCCTTAATCGGGAATGCAGGCGGACAACAGGTCTACCCCTTAAGCGGGAATGCCGGCGGACACCAGGTCTACCCCTTAAGCGGGAATGCAGGCGGACACCAGGTCTACCCCTTAAGCGGGAATGCAGGCGGACACCAGGTCTACCCTTAATCAGGAATGCCGGCGGACACCAGGTCTACCCTTAAGCGGGAATGCAGGCGGACAACAGGTCTACCCCTTAAGCGGGAATGCAGGCGGACACCAGGTCTACCCTTGAGCGGGAATGCAGGCGGACACCAGGTCTACCCCTTAATCGGGAATGCAGGCGGACACCAGGTCTACCCCTTAATCAGGAATGCCGGCGGACACCAGGTCTACCCTTAGGCGGGAATGCAGGCGGACACAGGTCTACCCCTTAATCGGGAATGCCGGCGGACACCAGGTCTACCCTTAAGCGGGAATGCCGGCGGACACCAGGTCTACCCCTTAGTCGGGAATGCAGGCGGACAACAGGTCTACCCCTTAAGCGGGAATGCCGGCGGACACCAGGTCTACCCTTAAGCGGGAATGCAGGCGGACACCAGGTCTACCCCTTAATCGGGAATGCCGGCGGACAACAGGTCTACCCCTTAAGCGGGAATGCCGGCGGACAACAGGTCTACCCCTTAAGCGGGAATGCAGGCGGACACCAGGTCTACCCCTTAAGCGGGAATGCCGGCGGACACCAGGTCTACCCTTAAGCGGGAATGCAGGCGGACACCAGGTCTACCCCTTAAGCGGGAATGCAGGCGGACACCAGGTCTACCCTTAAGCGGGAATGCCGGCGGACACCAGGTCTACCCCTTAAGCGGGAATGCAGGCGGACACCAGGTCTACCCTTAAGCGGGAATGCAGGCGGACACCAGGTCTACCCCTTAAGCGGGAATGCAGGCGGACACCAGGTCTACCCCTTAAGCGGGAATGCCGGCGGACACCAGGTCTACCCCTTAATCGGGAATGCCGGCGGACACCAGGTCTACCCCTTAGTCGGGAATGCAGGCGGACACCAGGTCTACCCCTTAAGCGAGAATGCAGGCGGACAACAGGTCTACCCTTAAGCGGGAATGCAGGCGGACATCAGGTCTACCCCTTAATCGGGAATGCAGGCGGACAGCAGGTCTACCCTTAATCGGGAATGCAGGCGGACATCAGGTCTACCCCTTAATCGGGAATGCGTGGCGGACAACAGGTCTACCCTTAAGCGGGAATGCCGGCGGACACCAGGTCTACCCCTTAATCGGGAATGCAGGCGGACAACAGGTCTACCCCTTAGCGGGAATGCCGGCGGACACAGGTCTACCCCTAAGCGGGAATGCGGCGGACACCAGGTCTACCCCTTAATCGGGAATGCAGGCGGACAACAGGTCTACCCCTTAGCGGGAATGCCGGCGGACACCAGGTCTACCCTTAAGCGGGAATGCAGGCGGACACCAGGTCTACCCCTTAATCGGGAATGCAGGCGGACACCAGGTCTACCCCTTAATGCGGGAATGCAGGCGGACAACAGGTCTACCCCTTAAGCGGGAATGCCGGCGGACACCAGGTCTACCCCTTAATGCGGGAATGCAGGCGGACACCAGGTCTACCCCTTAATCGGGAATGCAGGCGGACAACAGGTCTACCCCTTAGTCGGGAATGCCGGCGGACACCAGGTCTACCCCTTAGTCGGGAATGCAGGCGGACAACAGGTCTACCCGTCGGGAATGCAGGCGGACCAGGTCTACCCTTAGCGGGAATGCCGGCGGACACCAGGTCTACCCCTTAATCGGGAATGCCGGCGGACACCAGGTCTACCCTTAAGCGGGAATGCAGGCGGACAACAGGTCTACCCCTTCATCGGGAATGCAGGCGGACACCAGGTCTACCCCTTAATCGGGAATGCAGGCGGACAACAGGTCTACCCCTTAGTCGGGGAATGCACGGCGGACAACAGGTCTACCCCTTAAGCGGGAATGCCGGCGGACACCAGGTCTACCCCTTAATCGGGAATGCAGGCGGACACCAGGTCTACCCCTTAAGCGGGAATGCCGGCGGACACCAGGTCTACCCCTTAAGCGGGAATGCAGGCGGACACCAGGTCTACCCTTAGTCGAGGAATGCAGGCGGACACCAGGTCTACCCCTTAAGCGGGAATGCAGGCGGACAACAGGTCTACCCCTTAAGCGGGAATGCAGGCGGACACCAGGTCTACCCCTTAAGCGGGAATGCCGGCGGACACCAGGTCTACCCCTTAAGCCGGGAATGCAGGCGGACAACAGGTCTACCCCTTAATCGGGAATGCAGGCGGACAACAGGTCTACCCTTAATCGGGAATGCCGGCGGACAACAGGTCTACCCCTTAAGCGGGAATGCCGGCGGACACCAGGTCTACCCCTTAGCGGGAATGCAGGCGGACAACAGGTCTACCCCTTAAGCGGGAATGCGGCGGACAACAGGTCTACCCCTTAAGCGGGAATGCCGGCGGACAACAGGTCTACCCCTTAAGCGGGAATGCAGGCGGACACCAGGTCTACCCCTTAAGCGGGAATGCCGGCGGACACCAGGTCTACCCTTAAGCGGGAATGCAGGCGGACACCAGGTCTACCCTTAATCGGGAATGCAGGCGGACACCAGGTCTACCCTTAAGCGGGAATGCGGGCGGACACCAGGTCTACCCCTTAAGCGGGAATGCCGGCGGACACCAGGTCTACCCCTTAAGCGGGAATGCAGGCGGACAACAGGTCTACCCCTTAATCGGGAATGCAGGCGGACAACAGGTCTACCCCTTAGCGGGAATGCCGGCGGACAACAGGTCTACCCCTTAATCGGGAATGCAGGCGGACACCAGGTCTACCCCTTAAGCGGGAATGCAGGCGGACAACAGGTCTACCCCTTAAGCGGGAATGCAGGCGGACAACAGGTCTACCCTTAAGCGGGAATGCCGGCGGACAACAGGTCTACCCCTTAAGCGGGAATGCAGGCGGACACCAGGTCTACCCCTTAGTCGGGAATGCAGGCGGACACCAGGTCTACCCCTTAGTCGGGAATGCACGGCGGACAACAGGTCTACCCCTTAATCGGGAATGCAGGCGGACACAGGTCTACCCCTTAAGCGGGAATGCCGGCGGACACCAGGTCTACCCCTTAAGCGGGAATGCAGGCGGACAACAGGTCTACCCCTTAATCGGGAATGCAGGCGGACAACAGGTCTACCCTTAAGCGGGAATGCCGGCGGACACCAGGTCTACCCCTTAATCGGGAATGCAGGCGGACAACAGGTCTACCCTTAAGCGGGAATGCCGGCGGACACCAGGTCTACCCCTTAATCGGGAATGCAGGCGGACAACAGGTCTACCCCTTAATCGGGAATGCAGGCGGACAACAGGTCTACCCCTTAAGCGGGAATGCAGGCGGACACCAGGTCTACCCCTTAGTCGGGAATGCAGGCGGACAACAGGTCTACCCTTAAGCGGGAATGCAGGCGGACACCAGGTCTACCCCTTAGTCGGGGAATGCAGGCGGACAACAGGTCTACCCCTTAAGCGGGAATGCCGGCGGACACCAGGTCTACCCCTTAATCGGGAATGCCGGCGGACAACAGGTCTACCCCTTAAGCGGGAATGCAGGCGGACACCAGGTCTACCCCTTAAGCGGGAATGCAGGCGGACAACAGGTCTACCCCTTAGTCGGGAATGCGGGCGGACAACAGGTCTACCCTTAAGCGGGAATGCAGGCGGACAACAGGTCTACCCCTTAGTCGGGAATGCAGGCGGACAACAGGTCTACCCTTAAGCGGGGAATGCCGGCGGACACCAGGTCTACCCCTTAAGCGGGAATGCAGGCGGACAACAGGTCTACCCCTTAAGCGGGAATGCAGGCGGACAACAGGTCTACCCCTTAAGCGGGAATGCCGGCGGACACCAGGTCTACCCCTTAAGCGGGAATGCAGGCGGACACCAGGTCTACCCCTTAGTCGGGAATGCAGGCGGACAACAGGTCTACCCTTAGTCGGGAATGCAGGCGGACAACAGGTCTACCCTTAGTCGGGAATGCAGGCGGACACCAGGTCTACCCTTAATCGGGAATGCAGGCGGACACCAGGTCTACCCCTTAATCGGGAATGCAGGCGGACAACAGGTCTACCCCTTTAGCGGGAATGCAGGCGGACAACAGGTCTACCCTTAATCGGGAATGCAGGCGGACAACAGGTCTACCCCTTAATCGGGAATGCAGGCGGACAACAGGTCTACCCCTAGTCGGGAATGCGGGCGGACAACAGGTCTACCCCTTAGCGGGAATGCCGGCGGACAACAGGTCTACCCCTTAGTCGGGAATGCAGGCGGACAACAGGTCTACCCCTTAAGCGGGAAAGCCGGCGGACACCAGGTCTACCCCTTAAGCGGGAATGCAGGCGGACAACAGGTCTACCCTTAAGCGGGAATGCAGGCGGACAACAGGTCTACCCCTAAGCGGGAATGCAGGCGGACAACAGGTCTACCCCTTAAGCGGGAATGCCGGCGGACACCAGGTCTACCCCTTAGTCGGGAATGCAGGCGGACACCAGGTCTACCCTTAATCGGGAATGCAGGCGGACAACAGGTCTACCCCTTAAGCGGGAATGCAGGCGGACAACAGGTCTACCCCTTAACGGGAATGCAGGCGGACAACAGGTCTACCCTTAATCGGGAATGCAGGCGGACAACAGGTCTACCCCTTAAGCGGGAATGCAGGCGGACAACAGGTCTACCCTTAGTCGGGAATGCAGGCGGACAACAGGTCTACCCCTTAGCGGGAATGCCGGCGGACACCAGGTCTACCCCTTAAGCGGGAATGCAGGCGGACAACAGGTCTACCCCTTAAGCGGGAATGCAGGCGGACAACAGGTCTACCCCTTAAGCGGGAATGCAGGCGGACACCAGGTCTACCCTTAAGCGGGAATGCAGGCGGACACCAGGTCTACCCTTAAGCGGGAATGCAGGCGGACACCAGGTCTACCCCTTAATCGGGAATGCAGGCGGACAACAGGTCTACCCTTAGTCGGGAATGCGGGCGGACACCAGGTCTACCCCTTAATGCGGGAATGCCGGCGGACAGCAGGTCTACCCCTTAATCGGGAATGCAGGCGGACACCAGGTCTACCCCTTAAGCGGGAATGCAGGCGGACAACAGGTCTACCCCTTAAGCGGGAATGCAGGCGGACACCAGGTCTACCCCTTAAGCGGGAATGCAGGCGGACAACAGGTCTACCCTTAAGCGGGAATGCCGGCGGACACCAGGTCTACCCCTTAATCGGGAATGCAGGCGGACAACAGGTCTACCCCTTAGCGGGGAATGCCGGCGGACACCAGGTCTACCCCTTAAGCGGGAATGCAGGCGGACACCAGGTCTGCCCTAATCGGGAGTGCAGGCGGACAACAGGTCTACCCTTAATCGGGAATGCGGGCGGACAACAGGTCTACCCCTTAGCGGGAATGCCGGCGGACAACAGGTCTACCCCTTAATCGGGAATGCAGGGCGGACAACAGGTCTACCCCTTAATCGGGAATGCCGGCGGACACCAGGTCTACCCCTTAAGCGGGAATGCAGGCGGACAACAGGTCTACCCCTTAGCGGGAATGCAGGCGGACAACAGGTCTACCCCTTAAGCGGGAATGCAGGCGGACAACAGGTCTACCCCTTAAGCGGGAATGCAGGCGGACAACAGGTCTACCCCTTAGTCGGGAATGCAGGCGGACAACAGGTCTACCCCTTAGTCGGGAATGCGGGCGGACAACAGGTCTACCCCTTAAGCGGGAATGCCGGCGGACACCAGGTCTACCCCTTAATCGGGAATGCAGGCGGACAACAGGTCTACCCTTAATCGGGAATGCAGGCGGACAACAGGTCTACCCCTTAAGCGGGAATGCGGGCGGACACCAGGTCTACCCCTTAGTCGGGAATGCAGGCGGACAACAGGTCTACCCCTTAAGCGGGAATGCCGGCGGACAACAGGTCTACCCCTTAAGCGGGAATGCAGGCGGACAACAGGTCTACCCCTTAAGCGGGAATGCAGGCGGACAACAGGTCTACCCCTTAATCGGGAATGCAGGCGGACACCAGGTCTACCCCTTAGTCGGGAATGCAGGCGGACAACAGGTCTACCCCTTAATCGGGAATGCAGGCGGACAACAGGTCTACCCCTTAAGCGGGAATGCCGGCGGACAACAGGTCTACCCCTTAATCGGGAATGCAGGCGGACAACAGGTCTACCCTTGGCGGGAATGCCGGACGGACAGGTCTACCCCTTAATCGGGAATGCAGGCGGACAACAGGTCTACCCCTTAAGCGGGAATGCAGGCGGACACCAGGTCTACCCCTTAATCGGGAATGCAGGCGGACAACAGGTCTACCCCTTAAGCGGGAATGCCGGCGGACAACAGGTCTACCCCTTAATGCGGGAATGCAGGCGGACAACAGGTCTACCCCTTAGTCGGGAATGCAGGCGGACACCAGGTCTACCCTTAATCGGGAATGCAGGCGGACAACAGGTCTACCCCTTAAGCGGGAATGCCGGCGGACAACAGGTCTACCCCTTAATCGGGAATGCAGGCGGACACCAGGTCTACCCTTAATCGGGAATGCAGGCGGACAACAGGTCTACCCCTTAAGCGGGAATGCAGGCGGACAACAGGTCTACCCCTTAATCGGGAATGCAGGCGGACAACAGGTCTACCCCTTAAGCGGGAATGCCGGCGGACACCAGGTCTACCCCTTAATGCGGGAATGCAGGCGGACACCAGGTCTACCCTTAATCCCGGGAATGCAGGCGGACAACAGGTCTACCCCTTAATCGGGAATGCGGGCGGACAACAGGTCTACCCCTTAAGCGGGAATGCAGGCGGACAACAGGTCTACCCCTTAAGCGGGAATGCAGGCGGACAACAGGTCTACCCCTTAATCGGGAATGCAGGCGGACAACAGGTCTACCCCTTAATCGGGAATGCAGGCGGACAACAGGTCTACCCTTAAGCGGGAATGCCGGCGGACAACAGGTCTACCCCTTAAGCGGGAATGCAGGCGGACAACAGGTCTACCCCTTAAGCGGGAATGCCGGCGGACAACAGGTCTACCCCTTAGTCGGGAATGCAGGCGGACAACAGGTCTACCCCTTAATCGGAATGCCGGCGGACAACAGGTCTACCCTTAAGCGGGAATGCGGCGGACAACAGGTCTACCCCTTAATCGGGAATGCAGGCGGACAACAGGTCTACCCCTAATCGGGAATGCAGGCGGACAACAGGTCTACCCCTTAAGCGGGAATGCAGGCGGACACCAGGTCTACCCTTAATCGGGAATGCAGGCGGACAGCAGGTCTACCCCTTAATCGGGAATGCAGGCGGACAACAGGTCTACCCCTTAAGCGGGAATGCCGGCGGACAACAGGTCTACCCCTTAATCGGGAATGCAGGCGGACAACAGGTCTACCCCTTAAGCGGGAATGCCGGCGGACAACAGGTCTACCCCTAATCGAGAATGCAGGCGGACAGCAGATTACCCCTTAGCGGGAATGCCGGCGGACAACAGGTCTACCCCTTAATCGGGAATGCAGGCGAGGACAACAGGTCCTGCCCTTAAAAGCGAGAATGCCGGCCGGACCTGAGTCTATGGCAGAGATAGGCGGACCAACAAGTCCCTACCCCTTAAGCGGGAATGCCGGCGGACAACAGGTCTACCCTTAAGCAGGGAATGCCGGCGGACAACAGGTCTACCCCTTAGTCGGGAATGCAGGCGGACACCAGGTCTACCCCTTGATCGGGAATGCAGGCCGGACAACAGGTCTACCCCTTAATCGGGAATGCGGGCGGACACACAGGGTCTACCCTTAAGCCGGGAATGCCGGCGGACACCAGGTCTACCCCTTAATCGGGAATGCAGGCGGACAACAGGTCTACCCTTAATCGGGAATGAAGGCGGACAACAGGTCTACCCCTTAAGCGGGAATGCCGGCGGACACCAGGTCTACCCCTTAATCGGGAATGCAGGCGGACAACAGGTCTACCCCTTAATCGGGAATGCCGGCGGACACCAGGTCTACCCCTTAATCGGGAATGCAGGCGGACAACAGGTCTACCCCTTAATCGGGAATGCGGGCGGACAACAGGTCTACCCCTTAAGCGGGAATGCCGGCGGACAACAGGTCTACCCCTTACTCGGGAATGCAGGCGGACAACAGGTCTACCCCTTAATCGGGAATGCGGGCGGACACCAGGTCTACCCCTTAATCGGGAATGCAGGCGGACAACAGGTCTACCCTTAATCCAGGAATACAGGGCGGACAACAGGTCTACCCCTTAAGCAGGAATGCCGGCGGACAACAGGTCTACCCTTGATCGGGGAATGCAGGCGGACACAGGTCTACCCCTTAATCGGGAATGCAGGGCGGACAACAGGTCTACCCTTAATCGGGAATGCAGGCGGACAACAGGTCTACCCCTTGATCGGGAATGCAGGGCGGACAACAGGTCTACCCTTAATCGGGAATGCCGGCGGACAACAGGTCTACCCTTAATCGGGAATGCAGGCGGACAACAGGTCTACCCCTTAATCAGGGAATGCAGGCGGACAACAGGTCTACCCTTAATCGGGAATGCAGGCGGACAACAGGTCTACCCTAATCAGGGATACGGGCGGACAACAGGTCTACCCCTTAGCGGGAATGCCGGGCGGACAACAGGTCTACCCCTTAAGGCGGGAATGCAGGCGGACAACAGGTCTACCCCTTAATCGGGAATGCAGGCGGACACCAGGTCTACCTTAATCGGGAATGCAGGCGGACAACAGGTCTACCCCTAATCGCGGGAATGCGGGCGGACAGCAGGTCTACCCCTTAAGCGGGAATGCAGGCGGACAACAGGTCTACCCCTAATCAGGAATGCAGGCGGACAACAGGTCTACCTTAATCGGGAATGCAGGGCGGACAACAGGTCTACCCCTTAGTCGGGGAATGCAGGCGGACAACAGGTCTACCCTTAATCGGGAATGCAGGCGGACAACAGGTCTACCCTTAAGCGGGGATGCCGGCGGACAACAGGTCTGCCCCTTAATCAGGGAATGCAGGCGCGGACAGCAGGTCTACCCTAATCGGGAGTGCGGGCGGACAACAGGTCTACCCTTGAGGCGGGAATGCGGGCGGACAACAGGTCTACCCCTTAATCGGGAATGCAGGCGGACAACAGGTCTACCCTAGTCGGGGAATGCGGGCGGACAACAGGTCTACCCCTTAATCGGGAATGCAGGCGGACCAGGTCTACCCTTAAAGCGGGAATGCAGCGGACACCAGGTCTACCCTTAATCGGGAATGCAGGCGGACAACAGGTCTACCCCTTAATCGGGGATGCAGGCGGACAACAGGTCTACCCCTTAGCGGAGAGTGCGGGCGGACACCAGGTCTACCCCTTAAGCGGGAATGCTTGGCGGACACCAGGTCCACCCCTTGGCGGGAATGCCGGCGGACACCAGGTCTACCCCTTAAGCGAGGAGTGCGGGCCGGACAACAGGTCTACCCCTTAGTCGGGAGTGCAGGCGGACAGCAGGTC
>JAKWBO010001694.1:0-11119 GCA_034336685.1 Luscinia luscinia
GTTTTGGGGTGTCATGGCTGTTTGGGTGTCCATGGGTTTTAGTCCTGTTGGTTTTTGGGGTGTCCGTGGTGTTTTTGGGGTCCCCCCGGCGGTTTGGGGTCCCTCAGGGGTCCTCGCAGTTGAGCATACGTGGTAGTCGGTGATGTGCATGAAGGCTGCGGCGATGGGCACAACCAGGATCAGCGACATCACGGCGGCGTTGCCGTGGTGCCCGCGCCCAGGAACGCGACACCAGCTAAGGCCAGGGATCTGGGACAGTCACAAATGTCACCTGGTGTCACCTTCCTGTCACCTGTGTCACCTGTGTCATCTGTGTCACCCCCTGGTGTCACCTGTGTCACCCCTGAGCTGTGACCCCACTGCCTGCCGTAGTGCCAGCGCAGAACCGCTGACACCAGCCAGGCCAGCGGGATCTGGGGGACAGTCACCGTCACCTGGGTCACCTGTGTCACCTCCTGTCACCCTGTGTCACCCCCTGGTGTCACCTCCCACACCCTGTGTCATCCCTGAGCTGTGCCGTAGTGCCCGCGCAGGAACCGCGACACCAGCCACGCCAAAGGGATCTGGGACAGGGACAGGGACATGGGGACAGTCAGAAATGTCACCTGTGTCACCTGGTGTCACCCTGTGTCACCCCCTGGTGTCAGCTGTGTCACCCCCTGAGCTGTGACCCCACTGCCGTAGTGCCCGCGAGGAACCGCTGACACCAGCCACGCCAAAGGGATCTGGGGACAGGAGAAATGTCACAAATGTCACCTGTGTCACCCTTTGTCACCTGTGTCATCTGTGTCACCCCTGGTGTCACCCCCTGAGCTGTGACCCCATTGCCGTAGTGCCCGCCGCGAGAACCGCTGACACCAGCCAGGCCAGCGGGATCTGGGACAGGGAGAAATGTCACCTGTCACCTCCTGTCACCTCCTGTCACCTGTGTCACCTCCTGGTGTCACCTGTGTCACCCTGTGTCACCCCCTGAGCTGTGACCCCACTGCCGCAGTGCCCGCTGCGAGGAACCGCGACACCAGCCAGGCCAAAGGGATCTGGGGACAGTCAAAAATGTCACCTGGGTCACCTGTGTCATCTTCGTCACCCTGGTGTCACCTGTGTCACCCCTGTGTCACCTGTGTCACCTCCTGTCACCCTGTGTCACCTTCCTGTCACCCCCTGAGCTGTGACCCCACTGTCGCGAGTGCCCGCTGGCAGGAACCGCGACACCAGCCAGGCCAGGGGATCTGGGACAGGGGAGAGGGACATGGGGACAGTCACAAATGTCACCTGGGTCACCTGGTGTCACCTCCTGTCACCTGTGTCACCCCTGGTGTCACCTGTGTCACCCCTGAACCCTGACCCCATTGCCGTAGTGCCCGCGCAGGAACCGCTGACACCAGCCAGGCCAGCGGGATCTGGGACAGGGACAAGTGTCACAAATGTCACCTGGGTCACCCTGTGTCACCTGTCACCCTGTGTCACCCTGTGTCACCTCCTGTCACCCCCTGCGTCCCCCTGAACCATTACACCAGCCAGGCCAGCGGGACCTGTGACAGATCAGGGACATGGGGACAGTCAGAAATGTCACCTGTGTCACCTGTGTCACCCCTGTCACCTGTCAGCCCCTGGTGTCACTTGTCAGCCCCTGCCCTGCGACACCAGCCAGGCTAGGGGGATCTGGGGACAGGGACAAATGTCACCTGATGTCACCTGTCACCCTCTCGCCTCCCTGAACTGTGACACCAGCCAGGCCAGCGGGATCTGGGACCATCACAAATGTCACCTGTGTCACCTGTGTCACCTGTGTCACCTGTCAGCCCCTGCCCCGTGACACCAGCCAGGCCAGCGGGATCTGGGACAATCAGGAGTGTCACCTCTGTCACCTGTCACCTCCCTGGTGTCACCTGTCACCTCCCTGGTGTCACCTCTGTCACCTGTCACCTCCCTGGTGTCACTGTCACCTCCCTGTCACCCCTGCCCAGGCCAGCGGCATCTGGGACCATCAGAAATGTCACCTGTGTCACCTCTGTCACCTGTCACCTCCCTGGTGTCACCTGTCACCTCCCTGTCACCCCTGCCCAGGCCAGCGGGATCTGGGGACAGTCACAAATGTCACCTGTCACCTCCTGGTGTCACCTGTCACCCTCTGTCACCCCCTGCCCTGTGACACCAGCCAGGTGGGGACCCCAGATCCGTTCTACTGCCCCTCTCCATTTTTGGGGTGTCCCCGTTTTTTGGGGTTCCCCATTTTTGGAGTTCCCCGATTTTGGAGTTCCCCCTTTTTGGGGTCCCCATTTTTGGGGTGTCCCTATTTTCGGGTCCCCCATTTTTGGGAGTTCCCCATTTTCAGGTTTCCCCATTTTTGGGATTCCCATTTTTGGGGTGCCCCGTTTTTGGGGTTTCCATTTTCAAGATTCCCATTTTTTTGGGTTCCTCATTTTCAGGTTTCCCCATTTTTGGGGTTCTCATTTTCGGGGATCCCCATTTTGAGGTGTCCCTATTTTTGGGGTTCCCCATTTTTGGGGTTCCCATTTTTGGGGTGTCCCTATTTTCGGGTTCCCTATTTTTGGGGTTCCCATTTTTGGGATTCCCCATTTTGGGGTTCTCCATTTTGGGGTGCCCCCATTTTTGGGGTCCCCATTTTCGGGGTTCCTGTTTTTGGGAGTTCCCCGATTTTGGGGTTCCCCATTTTCGGGATTCCCCATTTTTGGGGTTTCCCATTTTTGAAGTTCCCCATTTTTGGGGTGCCCTGTTTTTTGGGGTTCCCCGTTTTCAGAGTGCCCATTTTTGGGGTGCCCCAGTTTTTAGAGTCCCTCCCCTCCTCGATTTTTGGGGTGTCCTGTTTTTGGGGTGCCCCAGTTTTTGGGGTTCCCCCATTTTTGGGGTTCCTGTTTTTGGGGGTTCCCCATTTTCAGGTTTCCCCGATTTTGGGGTTCCCCAGTTTTTTTGGGTTCCCCATTTTTGGGAGTTCCCCGATTTTCGGGTTCCCCATTTTTGGGATTTCCCAGTTTTGGGGTCCCCCATTTTTGGGTTCCCCATTTCTGGGGTTCCCCATTTTTGGGCTGTCCCCATTTTTGGGACACCCATTTTTTGGATTCCGCATTTTTGGGGTGTCCCTATTTTCGGGGTTCCCATTTTTGGGGTGTCCCCATTTTGGGTCCCCATTTTCAGGTTTCCCTATTTTCGGGGTTCCCCATTTTTGGGGTTCCTCATTTTCAGGTTTTCCCCATTTTTGGGGTTCCCATTTTTGGGATTCCCTATTTTTGGGGTCCCCCATTGTTGGGATTCCCATTTTCAGGTTTCCTTATTTTCAGGGTTCCCCATTTTTGGGGTGTCCCTATTTTTGGGGTTCCCATTATTGAGGTCCCCCGTTTTTGGGGTGTCCCCATTTTCAGGTTTCCCCATTTTTGGGGTGTCCCCATTTTTGGGGTCCCCCATTTTCAGGTTTCCCTATTTTCGGGGTTTCCCATTTTTGGGGTGTCCCTATTTTTGGGGTTCCCATTTTTGAGGTCCCCCGTTTTTGGGGTGTCCCCATTTTCAGGTTTCCCCATTTTTGGGTCCCCCCATTTTCTGCATTCCCATTTTTGGGGTGTTCCTGTTTTTGAGGTCCCCCATTTTTGGGGTGCTCCCATTTTCCAGTTCCCCCTTTTTGGGGTGTCCCCATTTTTTGGATTCCCATTTTCACGTTTCCCTATTTTCAGGGTTCCCCATTTTCGGGGTGCCCGTTTTTGGTGTGTCCCCATTTTTGAGGTGCCCCTTTTTGGGGTGTCCCCATCTTCGGGGTCCCCATTTTCAGGTTTCCCTATTTTCGGGTTCCCCATTTTTGGGGTTCCCAATTTTGGGGTCCCCATTTTCGGGGTCCCCCATTTTTGGGTCCCCCCATTTTCTGTGCTCCCGTTTTTGGGGTGCCCGTTTTTGGGGTGTCCCCATTTTCGGGGTGCCCGTTTTTGGTATTCCCTATTTTCGGGGTGCCCGTTTTTGGGGTGCCCTATTTTCGGGGTGCCCGTTTTTGGGGTGCCAGTTTCGGGGTGTCCCTATTTTTGGGGTTCCCATTTTTGGGGTGCTCCCATTTTCGGGGTGTCCCCATTTTCGGGGTTCCCGTTTTGGGATTCCCCATTTTCAGGGTTCCCCATTTTTCGTATTCCCCATTTTCGGGGTGTCCCTATTTCGGGTGCCCATTTTTGGGTTTCCCCATTTTTGGTATTTCCCGCTTTTGGGGTTCCCATTTCAGGTTTCCCATTTTTGGGGTGTCCCTATTTTTGGGGTGCCCGTTTTTGGGGTGCCCCCATTTCGGGGTGTCTCTATTTTTGGGGTTCCCATTTTCGGGGTGTCCCTATTTTCGGGGTGTCCCCATTTTTGGGGTTCCCATTTTCGGGGTGCCCCCATTTTCGGGGTGCCCGTTTTTGGGGTGTCTCTATTTTCGGGTGTCCCCATTTTCGAGGTACCCATTTTCGGGTGTCTCTATTTTCGGGTGCCCGTTTTTGGGGTGCCCGTTTGGGTGCCCGTTTTTGGGGTTCCCATTTCGGGGTTCCCGTTTTTGGGGTTCCCATTTCGGGTGTCCCCATTTTCGAGGTGCCCATTTTCGGGTGCCCGCTTTTGGGGTGTCCCCATTTTCGGGTGCCCGTTTTCGGGTGTCCCCATTTTCGGGTGTCCCCGTTTTTGGGGTGCCCGTTTTGGGGTGCCCCATTTTCGAGGTGCCCGTTTTGGGGTGCCCGTTTTTGGGGTGCCCTATTTTCGGGGTGTCCCCATTTTTGAGGTGCCCATTTCGGGTGCCCGCTTTTGGGGTGTCCCTATTTTCGGGTGTCCCTATTTTCGGGTGTCCCCATTTTTGAGGTGCCCGCTTCTGGTGTCCCCGTTTTTGGGGTGTCCCTATTTTCGGGTGCCCGCTTTTGGGGTGTCCCCATCTTCGAGGTGCCCGCTGGGTGTCCCTATTTTCGGGTGTCCCTATTTTCGGGTGTCCCCATTTTCGGGTGCCCGCTTTTGGGGTGCCCGCTTTCGGGGTGTCCCTATTTTTGGAGTTCCCATTTTCGGGGTGTCCCCATTTTCGGGTGTCCCCATTTTCGGGGTGCCCGTTTTTGGGGTGTCCCTATTTTCGGGGTGCCCCCATTTTCGAGGTGCCCGTTTTTGGGGTGTCCCCATTTTTGGGGTGCCGTTTTTGGGGTGCTCACCTGCGCCGCCATGCCCATGAACGCCCAGAGCCGGAACATCCGCAGCGGGACGCTCACCAGGTACTCGCGGGAATTGGGGTCACAGGGGCACCCCCAAATTTGGGGGTCCCTGGGCGATTTTGGGGTTCCCTGGAGGGATTTCGGGGTTCCTGGGGGATTTTTGGGTGTTCCCAGCGAGATTTTGGGGTCCCCAGGGTGATTTTGGGGGATTTTTGGGTTCCCTAAAGTGATTTTTGGGGTCCCCAGGGTGATTTTTAAGGTGTGTCAGGGAATTTTTGGGGTCCCCTGTGGATTTTGGGGTTCCCAGGTGGATTTTGGGATCCCCAGGTGGATTTTTGGGATCCCCAGGTGGATTTTTAGGGTTGCCAGGTGGAAATTTGGGGTTCCCAGGGTGATTTTTGGGGTCCCCTGTGGATTTTTGGGGTTCCCAGGTGGAATTTTGGGGTTCCCAGGGTGATTTTTGGGGTCCCCTTGTGGATTTTTGGGGTTTTGGCAGAAATTTGGGGGTTCCAGGTAAGAATTTGGGGGTTCCAGGGGAATTTTGGGGTTCCCAGGTGGAATTTTGGGGGTTCCAAGCAAAATTTTGGGGTTCCCGGGATGATTTTGGGGTTCCCCAAAGGAATTTGGGGGTCCAGGTGAGATTTTAGGGGGTCCAGGTTGGATTTTAGGGTCCCCCAGGGGATTTTAGGGGTTCCAGGGGGATTTTTGGGTCCCTATGCAGATTTTGGGGTCCCCAGGGTGATTTTGGGGGATTTTTGGGGTCCCCAGGGTGATTTTTGGGGTCCCCAGGGTGATTTTTCGAGTGTCTCAGGGGAATTTTGGGGTCCCCTGTGGATTTTGGGGTTCCCAGTTGGAATTTTGGATTTTTGGGGTTCCCAGGTGATTTTGGGGTGATTCTGGGGATTTTGGGGGATTTTGGGGTGATTTCAGGTGTTTTGGTGTTCCCATGCAAATTTTGGGATGATTTTGGGGATTTTGGGGTGATTTTGGGGTGATTTTGGGGTGATTTTGGGGGATTTTTGGGGTGATTTTGGGATGATTTTTGGGGTGATTTTGGGATGATTTTTGGGGTGATTTTGGGGGATTTTTGGGGTGATTTTGGGATGATTTTTGGGGTGATTTTGGGGGATTTTTGGGGTGATTTTGGGATGATTTTGGGGTGATTTTGGGGATTTTGGGGTGATTTTGGGGTGATTTTTGGGGTGATTTTGGGGGATTTTTGGGGTGATTTTGGGGTGATTTTGGGGTGATTTTGGAATGATTTTGGGGTGATTTTGGGGATTTTGGGGTGATTTTGGGGTGATTTTGGGGTTGATTTTGGGTTATTTTTGGGTGATTTTGGGATGATTTTTTGGGGGTATTTTGGGGTGATTTTTGGGTGATTTTGGGGTGATTTTTGGATGATTTTGGGGTGATTTTGGGATGATTTTTGAGTGATTTTGGGGTTGATTTTGGGTTATTTTTGGGTGATTTTGGGATGATTTTTTGGGGATTTTTTGGGGGTATTTTGGGGTAATTTTGGCTGATTTTGGGAGATTTTTGGCTGATTTTGGGTGATTTTGGGGTGATTTTGGGGTGATTTGGGTGATTTTGGGGTCCCACCTCGTGGAAGAAGGCCGACAGCAGGAACACGGCCGCAGATTTTGGGTTATTTAAGGGTGATTTTGGGATGATTTTGGGCAGATTTTGAGGTGATTTTGGGATGATTTTTGGGATGATTTTGGGGTGATTTTTGGATGATTTTTAGGGTCATTTTGGGGTGATTTTTGGGGGATTTTGGGGTGATTTTGGGACGACTTTGGGATGATTTTTGGGGTGATTTTGGGGATTTTGGGGCCCCACCTCGTGGAAGAAGGCCGACAGCAGGTACACGGCCGCAGATTTTGGGTTATTTTAGGGTGGTTTTGGGATGATTTTTGGGGATTTTTGGGGTATTTTGGTGTGATTTTGGGGTAATTTTGGGCTGATTTTGGGCTGATTTTGGGGCCCCACCTCGTGGAAGAAGGCTGATAACAGGAACACGGCCGCAGATTTTTGGGTGATTTTTGGGTGATTTTGGGATGATTTTTGGGAGTATTTTTGGCTGATTTTTGGCTGATTTTGGGGTGATTTTGGGCCCCACCTCGTGGAAGAAGGCCGACAGCAGGAACATGGCCGTGAGATTTTGGGGGTATTTTGGGCTGATTTTGGGTGATTTTTGGGGCTATTTTGGGGTATTTTTGGCTGATTTTGGCTGATTTTGGGGTGATTTTGGGGTCCCACCTCGTGGAAGAAGGCTGATAACAGGAACACGGCCTCAGATTTCGGGTTATTTTTGGGTGATTTTGGGGTGATTTTTGGGGATTTTTGGGGTATTTTGGGGGTATTTTGGGGTGATTTTTGGGTGATTTTGGGGTAATTTTTGGCTGATTTTGGGATTTTTGGGGTCCCACCTCGTGGAAGAAGGCCGACAGCAGGAACACGGCCGTAGATTTTGGGTGATTTTTGGTGATTTTGGGATGATTTTTGGGGTATTTTCGGGTGACTTTTGGGGATGATTTTTGGGATTTTGGGGATTTTTGGGGTCCCACCTCGTGGAAGAAGGCTGATAACAGGAACACGGCCGCCTGCGCCCCGCTTGCTGACCTCAGCACGCAGCATCGGCTTGTAGAAGTGCCTGGGGCCAAAACCGACCCCAAACAACCCCAAAATTCACCCTGAGCACCCCAAAATTCACCCTGAGCACCCCAAAAATCCCCCAAACCACAAATCCCCCAAAATATCCCAAAAATAACCCAGAAAAACCCAAAATCCCACCTCAAAACCGATCCTGAGCATCCCAAAATTAACTCAGAGCACCCCAAAATTGACCTGAGCACCCCAAAACTGACCCTGAGCATCCTAAAATTCACCCTGAGCACCCTAAAATTCACCCTGAGCAGCCCAAAACCCCCAAACCACAAATCCCCGAAAAAACCCCAAAAATACCCCTAAAAACCCCCCCAAAAAAACCCCAAAACCCCCAAAATCCAACTTCAAAATTAACCCCGAGAACCCCAAAACTGACCTGAGCACCCCAAAACTGACCTGAGCACCCCAAAACCGACCTGAGCACCCCAAAATTCACCCTGAGCATCCCAAAAACCCCCAAACCCCAAATCCCCCAAAAATATCCCAAAAATAACCCAGGAAAACCCCAAAATAACCCCAAAATCCCACCCCAAAACCGACCCTGAGCATCCCAAAATTAACTCCAGAGCACCCCAAAACTGACCCTGAGCATCCTAAAATTCACCCTGAGCACCCCAAAAAAATCCCCAAACCACAAAAAACTCCAAAACCCCCAAAAATACCCCCAAAAATCCCATAAAAAGCCAATAAAACCCCAAAATCCCATCCCAAAATTCACCCTGAGCAGCCCAAAACTGACCCCTGAGCACCCCAAATTAACTCGGAGCACCCCAAAAACCCAAACCCCAAATCCCCCAAACAACAACCCAGAAAAACCCAAAAACCCCAAAATCCCATCCCAAAATTAACCCTGAGCACCCCAAAAATCCCCAAACCCCAAAAACCAAATTCCCCACAAAATATCCAAAAACTCCCCCAAAAAACCCAAAATCCCATCTCAAAATCAACTAAAAGATCCCAAAATTATCCCTGAGCACCCCAAAATTTTAACTCAGAGCACCCCAAAAATCCCCAAATGCCAAAAACCCAAAATTCCGAAAATCCCAAATTTTCCTAAATCCCCCTCAATCACCCCAAAATCCTCCCCAAAAATCCCAAAATCTCCCCAAAATATTCCAAAATTCCCCCAAAATTCCCCTCAAAATCCCAAATTCCCCAAAATTTCCCTCAAATCCCCTCTAAATCACCCCAGAATTCCCAAAAAATCCCAAATTCTCCCCAAATTTCCTACAAAATCCCCCCAAATCCCAAAATTTTCACCAAAATCTCCCAAAATTCCAAATTTTCCCCAAAACCCCCAAAACTCACCAAAAATTTCCCCCAAATCGCCCCTCCCAATCACCCCAAAAATCCCAAAATCCCCTAAAATCCCAAATTTTCCCTAAATCCCCCCTCACATCCCCCCAAAATCTCCCCCAAATTCCCCCAAAATTTTCCCCAAATCCCTCTCAATCAACCCAAAATCCCAAATTTTCCCCAAAATCCCCCCCAAATCCCAAAATTTTGCCAAAATCCCAAATTTCCCAAAAATCCTCCCAAAACCCCAAAATTCACCCAATATTCCCCCCAAATCCCCCTCTCAATGACCCCAAAATCCCAAATTTTCCCCCAAATTCCCCCAAATTCTCCCAAAATCCTCCAAAATTCCCCCAAAATTTTCCCCAAATCCCTCCCAATCACCCCAAAATTTCCCAAAATCCCCCAAATTCCCCCAAAATCCCAAATTTTCCCCAAAATCCCCCCCTCAAAATCCCCCCAAAGTACCAAATCTCACCCCCAAATTTCCCAAAATCCCCCAAAATTTCCCAAATTTCCCCCAAAATTTCCCAAAATCCTCCAAAATCCCCCCAGAATCCCCCCCCTAAAAATCCCAAATTTTCTCCAAAATTCCCCCATCAAACCCCCCAAATCCCCCTCAAAACCCCCAAAAATCCCAAAACGCCCAAATTCCCCAAAAACCCCAAAATTCCCCCCAAATCCCCTCCCAACCACCCCAAAATTTCCCCAAATTTCCCCAAAATTCCCCCCAAATTTCCCAAAATCTCCCAAATTTCCCCAAAATTCCCCCCAAAATCTCCCAAATTTTCCCCAAAATTTCCCAAATTTCCCCCCAAAATTTCCCAAAATGTCCCAAATTTTCCCCAAAATTCCCATTTTTCCCCAAAATTTCCCCAAAATTTCCCAAATTTTTCCAAATTTCCCCACCTGAGGCACCACTTGTGCACGGGGATGTTCCAGTTCTGCCAGAAATACGTCACAGACTCCGAATTCCTGCGGGGCAGGGACCCAAAATCACCCAAAATATCCCAAAAATCCCAAAATCATCCCAAAATCACCCAAAATATCCCAAAATCACCCAAATAATCCCAAAATAATCCAAAATAACCCAAAATCACCCAAAAATAACCCAAAATAACCCAAAATATCCCAAAATAATCCAAAATAACCCAAAATAACCCCAAAATAATCCCAAAAATCCCAAAATATCCCAAATTTCCCCAAAAATCACCCAAAAATCACCCAAAATATCCCAAAATAACCCAAAATATTCCCAAAATCACCCAAAATAGCCCAAAATAACCCAAAATAATCCCAAAATCACCCAACATATCCCAAAATAACCCCAAAAAATCCCCAAAATATCCCCAAAATAACCCAAAATAATCCAAAATAACCCAAAATAACCCCAAAATAACCCAAAATAAATCAAAATATCCCAAAAATTCCCAAAATAACCCGAAATAACCCCAAAAATCCCTAAAATAACCCAAATAATCCCAAAATTCCACAAAATAACCCAAAATAACCTGATATAACCCCAAATAATCCCAAAATAACCCAAAATAATCCAAAATAACCCAAAGTATTCCAAAATAACCCCAAAATAACCCAAAAATAACACAAAATAATCCCAAAATAATCCCAAAATAATCCAAAAATTCCCCAAAATAACCCAAAATTCCCCAAAATAACCCAAAATAACCCAAAATAACGCAAAATATTCCAAAATAACCCAAAATAAATAACCCAAAATAACCCAAAATCCCAAAATAGCCCCAAAATAACTCAAAATAATCCAAAAATAACCCCAAATTTACCCAAACCCCCAAAATAACTCAAAATAACCAAAATATCCCAAAATAACCCCAAAATCCCCAAAATAACCCTAAAATCCCCAAAATCTCCCAAAATCCCCCCCAAGAATCACAAATTCCCACAGAATCCCCCCAAAATTCCCAAATGACCCAAAATCCTAAATTCCCCAAAAGTACATGTAACTGAAACGTAGCGGCTAC
>JAKWBO010001695.1:0-11115 GCA_034336685.1 Luscinia luscinia
GAAATTTTTATTTTATTTTGGGATTTTGGGGGATTTTGGGACTTCTGTGACTCGTGACGTTCTGACTCCTGTGATTCTCATGACTTCTGTGACTCCTAAAAAGACTTTGTGACTCCGTGACTCCTAAAGACTCCTGTGACGTCTCAAGACTCAGACTCCTTGTGATCTGGGATCTTTCATGATCCCCAGGATCTCTGTGCCAATTCCCGACTTCTAAAATACCCTGTGACCCAGACTCCTAAAATACCCTGTGACCACAGGCCTAATTTTCAAAAATCTCAGACCCTGACTTGGTGACTTCTGGGTGACTCCTGGGAACCCTGGGACTCGAATGACCTTGGCCCTTGTGTCATTCCTGATGACTATACTCAGATCTTGATCTTAGATCCCTTGTGACTCAAAATATCTAAAGTACTTTGGCCCTACTGCAACCTAGAACCTTTCTGACTTGCAACCTTTTCTATCTCAGACTTAAAAAGACTAGACCTCTTTGGGACTCCAGGACTCCTAAAGATCTCAAAGACTCTCAGACTCCTTTCTGACCCTCCGGCCCTATCAGACTTTGGGACTCCTGTGACCTCAGACACTGGGTCTTATCGTAACCCAGACCTTTTCGATCTTCTGGAAACCCTATCTTATCTTCTGCAGACCTGTGACCTCAGACCTTGACCTCAGACACTCCTAGACTCTTTGGTGACTGTAACCTCAAAGACTCCTTGGGACTCTGTGACTCCTTTTGAGTGACTTTGGGACGCCTTTGTGACTCCTCGTGACTTAAAAACCCTGGGGATGATCTTGTGACTCCTTAGACTTTGATGACTCCTTAAAAAGACCTTGGGGACGTCTCGACTCTGTGGACTCAGACTCCTTGGGGATCTTAGACTTTGGGGATCTTGTGATCTTTGTGTGACTCCTGTGACGCTCTTTGGGACCTCAGACCTCAGGACTCCTTGGGTGACTTTGTGATCTCAGACGTCTCAGACTCCTAGACCTTCAGATCTTTCCAGACTGGTGACCTTTCTATGACCTTAGATCTTCAAAGCATTTTTGACCTTTGGGCCATTTTGGGGATCTTAAAGATCTTGGGGAGATCTTGGGCCTCTTCCGTGACTCCTAAAATGCACTCTACTACATCTGTGACTCAGACTTTGATGAACCTTGGGCCATTCTTTGGGCCACTTTAAAGCACGAAAATGACTCCTGACTCTCGGAGACTGTGACCTTGATGAACCTTATGGACTCGGGCCATTCTCCTGTGACTCTCAAAGACCTTTGAAGGCCTCAGGACTCAGGACTCCTGCAGACTCCTGGGATCATCTTCCGACTCCTTTATGATCTTGAGGCATTCTAGACTTTCTTGGGCCATTCTAAAGATCATAAACACTCTTGGGGGATCTCAGACTCCTAGACTCCTGGGATCTCAGACCTTTGATCTTCTAAAGACATCTAAAGATCTTAGACCTTGGCAATGTTTTTTGGGATTTTTTGGGGATTTTCTGGGGGTTTTTGGGTTATTTTGGGTGATTTTAGGGGATTTTTTGGATTTTGGGATTTTTGGGAGATTTTTGGGGGATTTTGGGGCAATTTTGAGGCTGATTTCGGGTCAGTTTTTGGGATATTTCAGGGCAGTTTTGGGTATTTTGGGGCAATTTTGGGGGCAGTTTTGGGTATTTTTGGGGATATTTCAGGGCAGTTTTGGGGACATTTCAGGACAGTTTTTGGGTATTTTGGGTCAGTTTTTGGGTATTTTGTGTCAGTTTTGGGTATTTTGGTCAGTTTTTGGTATGGTCAGTTTTGGGACATTGGCTCCCACCACCTCCGCCCCGGATTTTGTGGCAATTTTGGGACATTTCGGGGTCAGTTTTGGGACATTTCGGGCAGATTTCGGGGATATTTTTGGGGCAGATTTTGGGGCAATTTTGGGACATTTCAGGGCAGTTTTGGGGACATTTCAGGACAGTTTTTGGGTATTTTGGGTCAGTTTTTGGGAATTTTGGGTCGGTTTTGGGAATTTTGGGTCAGTTTTTGGGATATTTCGGGCTCCCACCACCCTCCCGCCCGGATTTTGGGGCAATTTTGGGACATTTTGGGGCAATTTTGGGACATTTCGGGGCAGTTTTTGGGGATATTTCATTGCGGTTTTTGGGACAATTCGGGCAGTTTTGGGATATTTTGGGGCGGTTTTGGGTATTTTTGGAATATTTCGGGGTCCGTTTTTGGGACATTTCGGGGCTCCCACCACCCTCCCGCCCCCGGATTTTGGGGGCAATTTTGGGACATTTCGGGTCAGTTTTTGGGATATTTCTGGGGCAGATTTGGGGCAGGTTTTGGGATATTTTGGGGCAGATTTTTGGGGATATTTCAGGGCATTTTTGGGTATTTTGTGGCAATTTTGGGACATTTCGGGTCAGGTTTTTGGGACATTTCGGGCCCCCACCACCCACCCGCCCCGGATTTTGGGGCAATTTTGGGACATTTCGGGGTCCGTTTTTGGGATATTTCGGGCTCCCCGACCCTCCCGCCCCCCGGATTTTGGGGGCGGGGTCTCACCTGCCAGCGGGAGCTTCTCGCAGCTCCCGGAGCGGAACCGGCACCGAAAAACCGCCCGAAGTCGTTGGCGGCGCCACAGCCAGGGGCGCCCACCAGCACCCTGGGGATTTGGGAAATTTGGGAGATTTTGGGGGATTTGGGGATTTTGGGGGATTTTGGGGGATTCTGAGGTTTGGGGGATTTGGGGGATTTTGGGGATTCTGGAGGGGATTTTGGGGATTTGGGGGATTTTGGGGGATTTCGGGGAGATTTGGGGGATTTTGGTGGATTCTGGGGGATTTTGGGGGATTTTGGGGTGATTTCGGAATTTGGGGAGATTTCGGGAATTTGGGAGGATTTGGGGGATTTTGGAGGATTTGGGGAATTTTGGGGGCATTTTGGGTGATTTCGGAAAATTTTGGGGCGAATTCTGGGAGGTTTTGGGGCCGATTTTGGGAATTTTTGGGGAGATTTTGGGGAGATTTGGGGGATTTTGGGGGTGATTTTGGGAAAATTTGGGCTGGTTTTGGTGGTTTTGGGGCTGATTTTTGGGATTTTGGGGCGATTTCGGAGGTTTTGGGCTGATTTTGGGGTTTTTGGCTGATTTTAGGCGGATTTTTGGGTATTTTGGGCTGATTTGGGCTGATTTTAGGTTTTGGGGCGATTTTGGTGGTTTTGGGCTGATTTAGGGTGTTTTTGGGCTGATTTTGGTTTTTTGGGGCGGTTTTTGGCATTTTTGGGATTTTTCGGTCAATCCTGGCAATTTTTGGGGCGGTTTTGGCTGATTCGGGGTTTTTTGGCTGATTTTGGGGGTTTTTGGGGCTGATTTTGGTGTTTTGGGTGATTTCGGCTGATTTTTGGATTTTTCGGTCGATCCGGCAATTTTTGGGGCGATTTTGGCATTTTTGGGTTTTTTCGGTCAATCCTGGCAATTTTTGGGGCGGATTTTGGCTGATTTTGGGGTTTTTGGGGGCAATTGGGGAGTTTTTGGCTGATTTTGGGGGTTTTGGGGCTGATTTTGGTTTTTGGGGCGGTTTTGGCATTTTTGGGTTTTTTCGGTCCATCCCGTGATTTTTCGGCCGGTTTTTGTGCTGATTTTTGGGGTGTTTTGGGCTGGTTTTGGGCCGATTTTGGGCTGATTTTGGGGGGTTTTTTGGGGCTGATTTTGGTTTTTTGGGTGATTTTGGGGCTGATTTTTGGGTTTTTCCGTCAATCCCGGCATTTTTGGGGCGGTTTTTGGCATTTTGGGATTTTTCGGTCAATCCCGGCATTTTTCGGGCGGATTTTGGGGGTTTTTTGGGCTGATTTTGGGCTGATTTTGGGCTGATTTGGGGTTTTTTGGGGCTGATTTTGGTTTTTGGGGCTTTTGGCATTTTGGGATTTTTCGATCCATCCCGCGATTTTTTGGGGGCGGTTTTGGCATTTTGGGATTTTTCGGTCCATCCCGTGATTTTTGGGGCGGTTTTTGGCATTTTTGGGATTTTTCGGTCAATCCCGGCATTTTTCGGGCAGATTTTGGGGTTTTTTGGGCTGGTTTTGGGTCGATTTTGGGGTGATTTGGGGTTTTTTGGGCTGATTTAGGGTGTTTTTGGGCTGATTTTGGTTTTTGGGGCGGTTTTGGCATTTTTGGGATTTTTCAGTCAATCCCGGCAATTTTTGGGGCGGATTTTGGCTGATTTGGGGGTTTTTTGGGCTGATTTTGGGGTTTTTTGGGGCTGATTTTGATTTTTTGGGGCGGTTTTTGGCATTTTTTGGGATTTTCGGTCCATCCCGTGATTTTTTTGGGGCGGTTTTTGGCATTTTTGAGTTTTTCAGTCAATCCCGGCAATTTTTGGGGCGGTTTTTGGCTGATTTGGGGGTTTTTGGGCTGATTTTGGGGTTTTTGGGGCTGATTTTGGTTTTTGGGGCGGTTTTGGCATTTTTGGGATTTTCGGTCCATCCCGTGATTTTTGGGGGCGGATTTTGGCATTTTTGGGATTTTTCGGTCAATCCCGGCATTTTTCCAGCGGATTTTGGGGGTTTTTGGGCTGTTTTGGGCCGATTTTGGGCTGATTTTGGGGGTTTTTGGGCTGATTTTGGGGTTTTTGGGGCGCTTTTTGGCATTTTCAGGACTTTTCGGTCGACCCCGGCAATTTTTGGGGCGGATTTTGGCATTTTTTGGGTTACCAGCCGTCGTCGCTGGTGCCGAACTGGGCGACGCTGGCGCCGAATTCGGAGGTGACGTCACCGCGGAACACGGTGGGCGTGTCCAGGTCCAGGCCGGAAGTGACGAGCGCTGGGGAGGGGGAGGGGAGGGGTCACATAGAGGTCACACAGGGGTCACACAGAGGTCACACAGAGGTCACATTTGGGGATTTTTTGGATTTTTTTTTAATTTTTGGGGATTTTTTGGGGATTTTTTGGGGATTTTTTGGGGATTTTTGGGGGATTTTGGGGATTTTTGGGGGATTTTTGGGGGATTTTTGATGATTTTTGGGGATTTTTTGGGATTTTTGGGGTTTTTGGCTTTTTTTTTTAATTTTTGGGGTCCTCAATGTCCCCAATGTCCCTAATGTCCCTAATGTCCCCGATGTCCCCAATGTCCCCAATGTCCCCAATGTCCCCAATCCCCCAATGTCCCCAATGTCCCCCAATGTCCCCAATCCCCCAATGTCCCCAATGTCCCCAATCCCCCAATGTCCCCAATGTCCCCCAATGTCCCCAATGTCCCCGATGTCCCCAATCCCCCAATGTCCCCAATGTCCCCCAATGTCCCCAATGTCCCCCAATGTCCCCCAATGTCCCCAATGTCCCCAGTGTCCCCAATGTCCCCAATGTCCCCAATGTCCCCAATGTCCCCAATGTCCCCAATGTCCCCAATGTCCCCATGTCCCCAATGTCCCCAATCCCCCAATGTCCCCAATGTCCCCAATGTCCCCAATGTCCCCGATGTCCCCAATGTCCCCAATCCCCCAATGTCCCCAATGTCCCCAATGTCCCCAATCCCCCACTGTCCCCAATGTCCCCTAATGTCCCCGATGTCCCCAATGTCCCCAATCCCCCAATGTCCCCAATGTCCCCAATGTCCCCAATCCCCCAATGTCCCCAATGTCCCCAATGTCCCCAATCCCCCACTGTCCCCAATGTCCCCCAATGTCCCCGATGTCCCCAATGTCCCCAATCCCCCAATGTCCCTAATGTCCCCAATCCCCCAATGTCCCCAATGTCCCCAATGTCCCTAATCCCCCAATGTCCCCAATGTCCCCAGTGTCCCCAGTGTCCCCAATCCCCCCAGTGTCCCCAGTGTCCCCGGGTGTCTCCCACCTGTCCCCAGCAGCACCAGCAGCTCCCCGGCTCCATTTTCGGCTCCCCAAAATGCAGAAGTCGCTTCCGTGGGGAGGGGCAGGAAGGCGTGGGGGAGGGGCGGAAGGAAGCGGGGTGCGGGGGTGGGGGAGGGGCGCGGGACGTTTTGTTTTATTTTTGGGGGTGCGAAACAAGAAAAAAAAATTTTTAAAAATTAAAATTAAAAAAAAGTTTTTTGGGAGGGGCGTGGCCGCCAAAGCGAGGCGGGAAATTTTATTTTTGGGGGGTGTTGGTGTGGGGGAGGGAAATTTTGGGGTGGCGCGTGATCCCCTCCCCACCCCCACACCCCTCCCAGCGGCTGTGACGTCATCGGCGGGGACGGGAACCACATCCCGTGGGGGGGGGAAAACGGGGGAGGGGTTGACGATGCCTGTCCGTCTGTCCGTCTGTCCGTCTGTCCATCCTCGTGTCCGTCTGTCCATCCCCGTGTCCGTCTGTCCGTCCCTCGCCCTCTGTCCGTCTGTCCGTCCCCGTGTCCCTCTGTCCATCCCTCTGTCCATCCCCGTGTCCATCTGTCCATCCCTATGTCAGTCTGTCCATCCTCGTGTCCGTCTGTCCATCCCCGTGTCCATCTGTCCATCCCCATGTCCGTCTGTCCATCCCCGTGTCCATCCCCGTGTCCTCTGTCCATCCCTGTGTCCATCCCCGTGTCCGTCTGTCCGTCCCCGTGTCCGTCTGTCCGTCTGTCCGTCCCCGTGTCCTCTGTCCATCCCCGTGTCCGTCTGTCCATCCCCGTGTCCGTCTGTCCATCCCTGTGTCCGTCTGTCCATCCCTGTGTCCGTCTGTCCATCCCCGTGTCCGTCTGTCCATCCCCGTGTCCATCTGTCCATCCCTATGTCCGTCCATCCAACCCCTCTGTCCGTCTGTCCATCTTCCCTTCCCCCCCACCCCCGCCCCTCCCCCACCCCGCCTCCCTGGGACCGGACACTGCGGCCGGACAGGAGAGTGGTCACTCGGGGAGGGGTCACTCAGTGGTCACTCAGCGTGTGGTCAATCGGGGAGGGTCACTCTGGTCACTCAGGGTGTGGTCACTCAGTGCTCACTCAGTGGTCACTCAGGGTCTGGTCACTTAGTGGTCACTCTGTGGTCACTCAGCGCAGGGTCACTCACTGCCCACCGCCCTTATTACACACATTTGGGGACATCTGGGAATTTTTAGGGGATTTTTGGGGTTTTTTCCGATTTTCTGGGACTTTTGGGATTTTTTGGGATTTTTTGGGGGGGTGGGGTTTGGGATTTTTGAGGGGATTTTTTGGGATTTGTTGGCATTTTTGGGGATTTTTGGGGATTTTTGGGGGTTTTTGGGGATGTTTTGGGGATTTTTGGGGATTTTTGGGGGGATTTTTTGGGGATTTTTGAGATTTTTGAGATTTTTGGGGATTTTTGGGGATTTTTGGGGGCTTTTTGGGATTTCTTGGGAATTTTTGGGGATTTTTGGGGATTTTTTTATTTTTGGGATTTTTTCTGATTTTTGGGCATTTTTTGGGATTTTTTATTTTTGGAGGGATATTTGGGGGATTTTTGGGGGATTTTTTGGGGATTTTGGGGGATTTTTTGGATTTTTGGGATATTTTTCTGATTTTTGGGGCATTTTTGGGGATTATTTTTATTTTTGGGGGATTTTTGGGGATATTTTGGGATTTTTGGGGGTTGGGGATTTTTTGGGGATTTTGGGGGATTTTTGGATTTTTGGAATTTTTGGGTTTTTTATTTTTGGGATTTTTTCTGATTTTTGGGCATTTTTGGGATTTTTTTTTTATTTTTGGGGGATTTTGGGGATTTTTTGGGATTTTTGAGATTTTTTTGGGGATTTTTCGGGATTTCTTTTGAGATTTTTGGGGGGATTTTTTTATTTTTGGGATTTTTGCGGATTTTTTGATTTTTGGGTGAGCTAAACCCCATGACGTCACCCTATAACTCCTTATATGGAAAAAGAGGCGTGGCTATGCAAATAACCAATTACGTCACCCTTATAACACCTTATATGGCAGAAGGGGCGTGACCACGCCCACAAACCCATCACGTCACCCCTTACGTCCAAAAACGTGACCACGCACACCGCGCCGCTTCCCATCGTGCCCCGCGGGCGCGCCGGAAGCGGAAGCGCGGCCGCCATGGCGGCGCTCAGGCTGCGCTTCCCGGTGCGGGCCCTTCGTCCTCTCCCGCTTCCGCTTCCGCTGCCCCCGGTTCCGCTTCCGGCCCGCGGCATGGCGGGCCACAACCGCTGGTCCAAGGTGCGCAACGTGAAGGCGCCGCGGGACGCGGAGCGCGCCCGCCTCGTCCAGAGGATGACGCAGCAGCTGCGGGCGGCGGCCAGAGGTGTCGCGATAGCGGCGGGGATGTCGCGATAGCGGCGGGAGGGAGGGGGCGGGGCTGTGGCGACGCGGGGTCACCGCGATAGGGGCGCTATCGCGATATGGGGCTGTTGTGACGCGGGTTCTGTCGCGATATGGGGCTGTAGTGACGCGGGTTCTATCGCGATATGCGGCTGTAGTGACGCGGGTTCTATCGCGATAGGGGTGCTGTAGTGACGCGGGTTCTATCGCGATATGGGGCTGTAGTGACGCGGGTTCTATCGCGATATGCGGCTGTAGTGACGCGGGTTCTATCGCGATAGGGGTGCTGTCGTGACGCGGGTTCTGTCGCGATATGCGGCTGTAGTGACGCGGGGTCTATCGCGATAGGGGCTGTAGTAGCTAGCGGCTCTGTCGCTGACATGGGGCTGTGGTGGCACGGGGGCTCTATCGCGATATGGGGGCTCTATTGTGACACTGGGGCCCTATCAAAATGCGCAGGTTCTATCGCGATACGGGCTCTCTATCGCGATATGAGCTCTCTATCGCGATATGAGTTCTCTATCGCGATATGGTTTTCCCCCGTCCTGCAGAGGGCGGCGCGGAGCCGGCGCTGAACCCGGCGCTGGCGGCGCTGATCCGGCAATGCCGCGAGCTCAACGTGCCCAAGGCCACCGTGCAGGGGCGCTGCGGCCGGTGAGTGACCGCTGAGTGACCACTGAGTGACCAGTGAGTGACCACTGACCAATGAGTGACCACTGACCGCTGACCATCCCATACCAACCATCCCATAGTGACCATCCCACACTGACCATCTCATAGTGAGCACAACGTGCCCAAGGCCACCGTGCAGGGGGAGCTGCGGCCGTGAGTGACCGCTGAGTGACCACTGAGTGACTAATGAGTGACCACTGACCAATGAGTGACCACTGACCACTGACCATCTCATAGTGACCGCAATGTGCCCAAGGCCACCGTGCAGGGGCGCTGCGGCCGGTGAGTGACCGCTGAGTGACCACTGAGTGACCACTGACCAGTGAGTGACCACTGACCGCTGACCATCCCACACTGACCATCTCATAGTGACCGCTAACGTGCCCAAGGCCACCGTGCAGGGGCGCTGCGGCCGGTGAGTGACCAATGAGTGACCACTGACCAGTGAGTGACCACTGACCGCTGACCACCCCATACTGACCATCCCATAGTGACCGACCCGCACTGACCGTGGCGTGCCCAAGGCCACCGTGCAGGGGCGCTGCGGCCAGTGAGTGACCAATGAGTGACCACTGAGTGACCACTGACCGCTGACCATCCCATACCAACCATCCCATAGTGACCATCCCACACTGACCATCTCATAGTGACCACAATGTGCCCAAGGCCACCGTGCAGGGGCGCTGCGGCCGGTGAGTGACCACTGAGTGACCACTGAGTGACTAATGAGTGACCACTGACCAATGAGTGACCACTGACCACTGACCATCTCATAGTGACCGCAATGTGCCCAAGGCCACCGTGCAGGGGCGCTGCGGCGGTGAGTGACCGCTGAGTGACCAATGAGTGACCACTGACCAGTGAGTGACCACTGACCGCTGACCATCCCATAGTGACGCAAGTGCCCAAGGCCACCGTGCAGAGGCGCTGCGGCCGGCTGCAGTGAGTGACCACTGACCAATGAGTGACCACTGAGTTACCAATGAGTGACCACTGACCAGTGAGTGACCACTGACCATCCCACACTGACCAACCCAATGGTCACTGAGCACTGACCACTCCCCATGACCACCACTGTGCCCAGGACACTGACCGCTGTCCCTCCGGCCGCAGTGTCAGGACACTGACCGCTGTCCCTCCGACGCAGTGCCCAGGACACTGACCGCTGTGCCAGGACACTGACCGCTGTCTCTGCGGCTGCAGTGTCAGGACACTGACCGCTGTCCCTCTGGCGCACTGACCGCAGTGCCCAGGACACTGACCGCTGTCCCTCTGGCGCACGACCGCAGTGCCCAGGACACTGACCGCTGTCCCTCTGGCCGCAGTGCCCAGGACACTGACCGCTGTCCCTCTGGCCGCACTGACCGCAGTGCCCAGGACACTGACCGCTGTCCCTCCGGCCGCACTGACCGCAGTGCCCAGGACACTGACCGCTGTCCTCTGGCCACACTGACCACTGTGCCCAGGACACTGACCACTGTCCCTGCGGCCGCGCCCGAAGTGCCCAGGACACTGACCGCTGTCCGTCCAGCCATACTGACCGCAGTGCCCAGGACACTGACCGCTGTCCCTGCGGCCGCAGTGTCCAGGACACTGACCGCTGTCCTGCAGCCGCGGTGCCAGGACACTGACCTCTGTCCCTGTGACCGCAGTGCCAGGACACTGACCGCTGTCCCTGTGACCGCAGTGCCCAGGACACTGACCGCTGTCCCTGCGGCCGCACTGACCGCGAGTGTCCAGGACACTGACCGCTGTCTCTGTGGCCGCAGTGTCCAGGACACTGACCGCTGTCCTCGGGGCCGCACTGACCGCTGTCCCTCCGGCGCGCAGGAGCGTCCGGCCGCCGCGTCCGGCTGCTGCTGAGGCGCGGGGCCGGGGTCACCGCTGCTGCTGGACGTGCTGACCGACTAACGTCCGGCGCTGCCAGGCCGAGCTGCGGAGCTCCTCGGACACCACGGGTCAGTGCTGACCACTGGGTGACCGCTGGGTGACCGCTGGGTGGGGAGGGTCAGTGCTGACCGCTGGGTGACCGCTGAGTGACCACTAGGTGGAGGGGTCAGTGCTGACCGCTGGGGTGACCGCTGGGTGACTGCTGGGTGACCACTGAGTGACCACTGAGTGACCGCTGGGTGACCGCTGAGTGACCGCTGAGTGACCGCTGGAGTGACCGCTGGGTGACCGCTGAGTGACCACTGAGTGACCACTGTGTGGGGAGGGGTCAGTGCTGACTGCTGAG
>JAKWBO010001696.1:0-11112 GCA_034336685.1 Luscinia luscinia
TATGCATAGCGAAGAGCACTGCAGTGCACCTAAAGCTAAAGCGAAAGTGTGCACAGCACACCACAGATCTCACTTTGCACTACACCTAGAAATGGCTTCTCTGCATCACTGATATCTAGCACAGAAAATCTGCACGACGAATAACTATGTTGTAGCTAAGCTGGTTCTGGCATATCCTGCTTCATACCACTAGTCCCTGACAACCGGTATTCTGTGCAGAGCACCTCAGTGCAGTGTGGTTTCCTTAATGGCGGTTTGTAGCAAGAAGCGATTTCAGGCTGAGGGAGGTGAAGTGCCGTCTACCCCTCTCACAGAACACTCTGCTGGGAAGTTCTGCTACTGCCAAACACGCCTGGCATGTGCACTTTTCTTCTAAAACCTCTCTACCATAGCAATATTCTCTGCTTCTTGAAAGCATACCATACACTCTTTTCCACTATGCATAGCGAAGAGCACTGCAGTGCACCTAAAGCTGAAGCGAAAGTGTGCACAGCACACCACAGATCTCACTTTGCACTACACCTAGAAATGGCTTCTCTGCATCACTGATATCTAGCACAGAAATCTGCACGACGAATAACTATGTTGTAGCTAAGCTGGTTCTGGCATATCCTGCTTCATACCACTAGTCCCTGACAACCGGTATTCTGTGCAGAGCACCTCAGTGCAGTGTGGTTTTCCTTAATGGCGGTTTTGTAGCAAGAAGCGATTTCAGGCTGAGGGAGGTGAAGTGCCGTCTACCCCTCTCACAGAACACTCTGCTGGGAAGTTCTGCTACTGCCAAAACACGCCTGGCATGTGCACTTTTCTTCTAAAACCTCTCTACCATAGCAATATTCTCTGCTTCTTGAAAGCATACCATACACTCTTTCCACTATGCATAGCGAAGAGCACTGCAGTGCACCTAAAGCTAAGCGAAAGTGTGCACAGCACACCACAGATCTCACTTTGCACTACACCTAGAAATGGCTTCTCTGCATCACTGATATCTAGCACAGAAATCTGCACGACGAATAACTATGTTGTAGCTAAGTTGGTTCTGGCATATCCTGCTTCATACCACTAGTCCCTGACAACCGGTATTCTGTGCAGAGCACCTCAGTGCAGTGTGGTTTCCTTAATGGCGGTTTGTAGCAAGAAGCGATTTCAGGCTGAGGGAGGTGAAGTGCCGTCTACCCCTCTCACAGAACACTCTGCTGGGAAGTTCTGCTACTGCCAAACACGCCTGGCATGTGCACTTTTCTTCTAAAACCTCTCTACCATAGCAATATTCTCTGCTTCTTGAAAGCATACCATACACTCTTTCCACTATGCATAGCGAAGAGCACTGCAGTGCACCTAAAGTTAAAGCGAAAGTGTGCACAGCACACCACAGATCTCACTTTGCACTACACCTAGAAAATGGCTTCTCTGCATCACTGATATCTAGCACAGAAATCTGCACGACGAATAACTATGTTGTAGCTAAGCTGGTTCTGGCATATCCTGCTTCATACCACTAGTCCCTGACAACCGGTATTCTGTGCAGAGCACCTCAGTGCAGTGTGGTTTCCTTAATGGCGGTTTGTAGCAAGAAGCGATTTCAGGCTGAGGGAGGTGAAGTGCCGTCTACCCCTCTCACAGAACACTCTGCTGGGAAGTTCTGCTACTGCCAAAACACGCCTGGCATGTGCACTTTTCTTCTAAAACCTCTCTACCATAGCAATATTCTCTGCTTCTGAAAGCATACCATACACTCTTTCCACTATGCATAGCGAAGAGCACTGCAGTGCACCTAAAGTTGAGCTTTGAAAGTGTGCACAGCACACCACAGATCTCTACTTTGCACTACACTCAAAATGCATTGAAATCAACGGCAATTCCAAATAACTATGGCAGATGCGGTTATAATCCAGCTTCCCACTAATCCGACAACCAGATTAGTAAGAGCACCTCAGTGCAGTGTGGTTTCCTTTAATGGCGGTTTGTAGCAAGAAGCCGATTTCAGGTCTGAGGGAGGTGAAGTGCCGTCTACCCCTCTCACAGAACACTCTGCTGGGAAGTTCTGCTACTGCCAAACACGCCTGGCATGTGCACTTTTCTTCTAAAACCTCTCTACCATAGCAATATTCTCTGCTTCTTGAAAGCATACCATACACTCTTTCCACTATGCATAGCGAAGAGCACTGCAGTGCACCTAAAGCTAAAGCGAAAGTGTGCACAGCACACCACAGATCTCACTTTGCACTACACCTAGAAATGGCTTCTCTGCATCACTGATATCTAGCACAGAAATCTGCACGACGAATAACTATGTTGTAGCTAAGCTGGTTCTGGCATATCCTGCTTCATACCACTAGTCCCTGACAACCGGTGTTCTGTGCAGAGCACCTCAGTGCAGTGTGGTTTCCTTAATGGCGGTTTGTAGCAAGAAGCGATTTCAGGCTGAGGGAGGTGAAGTGCCGTCTACCCCTCTCACAGAACACTCTGCTGGGAAGTTCTGCTACTGCCAAAACACGCCTGGCATGTGCACTTTTCTTCTAAAACCTCTCTACCATAGCAATATTCTCTGCTTCTTGAAAGCATACCATACACTCTTTCCACTATGCATAGCGAAGAGCACTGCAGTGCACCTAAAGCTAAAGCGAAAGTGTGCACAGCACACCACAGATCTCACTTTGCACTACACCTAGAAATGGCTTCTCTGCATCACTGATATCTAGCACAGAAATCTGCACGACGAATAACTATGTTGTAGCTAAGCTGGTTCTGGCATATCCTGCTTCATACCACTAGTCCCTGACAACCGGTATTCTGTGCAGAGCACCTCAGTGCAGTGTGGTTTCCTTAATGGCGGTTTGTAGCAAGAAGCGATTTCAGGCTGAGGGAGGTGAAGTGCCGTCTACCCCTCTCACAGAACACTCTGCTGGGAAGTTCTGCTACTGCCAAAACACGCCTGGCATGTGCACTTTTCTTCTAAAACCTCTCTACCATAGCAATATTCTCTGCTTCTTGAAAGCATACCATACACTCTTTCCACTATGCATAGCGAAGAGCACTGCAGTGCACCTAAAGCTAAAGCGAAAGTGTGCACAGCACACCACAGATCTCACTTTGCACTACACCTAGAAATGGCTTCTCTGCATCACTGATATCTAGCACAGAAATCTGCACGACGAATAACTATGTTGTAGCTAAGCTGGTTCTGGCATATCCTGCTTCATACCACTAGTCCCTGACAACCGGTGTTCTGTGCAGAGCACCTCAGTGCAGTGTGGTTTCCTTAATGGCGGTTTGTAGCAAGAAGCGATTTCAGGCTGAGGGAGGTGAAGTGCCGTCTACCCCTCTCACAGAACACTCTGCTGGGAAGTTCTGCTACTGCCAAAACACGCCTGGCATGTGCACTTTTCTTCTAAAACCTCTCTACCATAGCAATATTCTCTGCTTCTTGAAAGCATACCATACACTCTTTCCACTATGCATAGCGAAGAGCACTGCAGTGCACCTAAAGTTAAAGCGAAAGTGTGCACAGCACACCACAGATCTCACTTTGCACTACACCTAGAAATGGCTTCTCTGCATCACTGATATCTAGCACAGAAATCTGCACGACGAATAACTATGTTGTAGCTAAGCTGGTTCTGGCATATCCTGCTTCATACCACTAGTCCCTGACAACCGGTATTCTGTGCAGAGCACCTCAGTGCAGTGTGGTTTCCTTAATGGCGGTTTGTAGCAAGAAGCGATTTCAGGCTGAGGGAGGTGAAGTGCCGTCTACCCCTCTCACAGAACACTCTGCTGGGAAGTTCTGCTACTGCCAAAACACGCCTGGCATGTGCACTTTTCTTCTAAAACCTCTCTACCATAGCAATATTCTCTGCTTCTTGAAAGCATACCATACACTCTTTCCACTATGCATAGCGAAGAGCACTGCAGTGCACCTAAAGCTAAAGCGAAAGTGTGCACAGCACACCACAGATCTCACTTTGCACTACACCTAGAAATGGCTTCTCTGCATCACTGATATCTAGCACAGAAATCTGCACGACGAATAACTATGTTGTAGCTAAGCTGGTTCTGGCATATCCTGCTTCATACCACTAGTCCCTGACAACCGGTATTCTGTGCAGAGCACCTCAGTGCAGTGTGGTTTCCTTAATGGCGGTTTGTAGCAAGAAGCGATTTCAGGCTGAGGGAGGTGAAGTGCCGTCTCACCCCTCTCACAGAACACTCTGCTGGGAAGTTCTGCTACTGCCAAAACACGCCTGGCATGTGCACTTTTCTTCTAAAACCTCTCTACCATAGCAATATTCTCTGCTTCTTGAAAGCATACCATACACTCTTTCCACTATGCATAGCGAAGAGCACTGCAGTGCACCTAAAGCTAAAGCGAAAGTGTGCACAGCACACCACAGATCTCACTTTGCACTACACCTAGAAATGGCTTCTCTGCATCACTGATATCTAGCACAGAAATCTGCACGACGAATAACTATGTTGTAGCTAAGCTGGTTCTGGCATATCCTGCTTCATACCACTAGTCCCTGACAACCGGTATTCTGTGCAGAGCACCTCAGTGCAGTGTGGTTTCCTTAATGGCGGTTTGTAGCAAGAAGCGATTTCAGGCTGAGGGAGGTGAAGTGCCGTCTACCCCTCTCACAGAACACTCTGCTGGGAAGTTCTGCTACTGCCAAAACACGCCTGGCATGTGCACTTTTCTTCTAAAACCTCTCTACCATAGCAATATTCTCTGCTTCTTGAAAGCATACCATACACTCTTTCCACTATGCATAGCGAAGAGCACTGCAGTGCACCTAAAGCTAAAGCTGAAAGTGTGCACAGCACACCACAGATCTCACTTTGCACTACACCTAGAAATGGCTTCTCTGCATCACTGATATCTAGCACAGAAATCTGCACGACGAATAACTATGTTGTAGCTAAGCTGGTTCTGGCATATCCTGCTTCATACCACTAGTCCCTGACAACCGGTATTCTGTGCAGAGCACCTCAGTGCAGTGTGGTTTCCTTAATGGCGGTTTGTAGCAAGAAGCGATTTCAGGCTGAGGGAGGTGAAGTGCCGTCTACCCCTCTCACAGAACACTCTGCTGGGAAGTTCTGCTACTGCCAAAACACGCCTGGCATGTGCACTTTTCTTCTAAAACCTCTCTACCATAGCAATATTCTCTGCTTCTTGAAAGCATACCATACACTCTTTCCACTATGCATAGCGAAGAGCACTGCAGTGCACCTAAAGCTAAAGCGAAAGTGTGCACAGCACACCACAGATCTCACTTTGCACTACACCTAGAAATGGCTTCTCTGCATCACTGATATCTAGCACAGAAATCTGCACGACGAATAACTATGTTGTAGCTAAGCTGGTTCTGGCATATCCTGCTTCATACCACTAGTCCCTGACAACCGGTATTCTGTGCAGAGCACCTCAGTGCAGTGTGGTTTCCTTAATGGCGGTTTGTAGCAAGAAGCGATTTCAGGCTGAGGGAGGTGAAGTGCCGTCTACCCCTCTCACAGAACACTCTGCTGGGAAGTTCTGCTACTGCCAAAACACGCCTGGCATGTGCACTTTTCTTCTAAAACCTCTCTACCATAGCAATATTCTCTGCTTCTTGAAAGCATACCATACACTCTTTCCACTATGCATAGCGAAGAGCACTGCAGTGCACCTAAAGCTAAAGCGAAAGTGTGCACAGCACACCACAGATCTCACTTTGCACTACACCTAGAAATGGCTTCTCTGCATCACTGATATCTAGCACAGAAATCTGCACGACGAATAACTATGTTGTAGCTAAGCTGGTTCTGGCATATCCTGCTTCATACCACTAGTCCCTGACAACCGGTATTCTGTGCAGAGCACCTCAGTGCAGTGTGGTTTCCTTAATGGCGGTTTGTAGCAAGAAGCGATTTCAGGCTGAGGGAGGTGAAGTGCCGTCTACCCCTCTCACAGAACACTCTGCTGGGAAGTTCTGCTACTGCCAAAACACGCCTGGCATGTGCACTTTTCTTCTAAAACCTCTCTACCATAGCAATATTCTCTGCTTCTTGAAAGCATACCATACACTCTTTCCACTATGCATAGCGAAGAGCACTGCAGTGCACCTAAAGCTAAAGCGAAAGTGTGCACAGCACACCACAGATCTCACTTTGCACTACACCTAGAAATGGCTTCTCTGCATCACTGATATCTAGCACAGAAATCTGCACGACGAATAACTATGTTGTAGCTAAGCTGGTTCTGGCATATCCTGCTTCATACCACTAGTCCCTGACAACCGGTATTCTGTGCAGAGCACCTCAGTGCAGTGTGGTTTCCTTAATGGCGGTTTGTAGCAAGAAGCGATTTCAGGCTGAGGGAGGTGAAGTGCCGTCTCACCCCTCTCACAGAACACTCTGCTGGGAAGTTCTGCTACTGCCAAAACACGCCTGGCATGTGCACTTTTCTTCTAAAACCTCTCTACCATAGCAATATTCTCTGCTTCTTGAAAGCATACCATACACTCTTTCCACTATGCATAGCGAAGAGCACTGCAGTGCACCTAAAGCTAAAGCGAAAGTGTGCACAGCACACCACAGATCTCACTTTGCACTACACCTAGAAATGGCTTCTCTGCATCACTGATATCTAGCACAGAAATCTGCACGACGAATAACTATGTTGTAGCTAAGCTGGTTCTGGCATATCCTGCTTCATACCACTAGTCCCTGACAACCGGTATTCTGTGCAGAGCACCTCAGTGCAGTGTGGTTTCCTTAATGGCGGTTTGTAGCAAGAAGCGATTTCAGGCTGAGGGAGGTGAAGTGCCGTCTACCCCTCTCACAGAACACTCTGCTGGGAAGTTCTGCTACTGCCAAAACACGCCTGGCATGTGCACTTTTCTTCTAAAACCTCTCTACCATAGCAATATTCTCTGCTTCTTGAAAGCATACCATACACTCTTTCCACTATGCATAGCGAAGAGCACTGCAGTGCACCTAAAGCTAAAGCGAAAGTGTGCACAGCACACCACAGATCTCACTTTGCACTACACCTAGAAATGGCTTCTCTGCATCACTGATATCTAGCACAGAAATCTGCACGACGAATAACTATGTTGTAGCTAAGCTGGTTCTGGCATATCCTGCTTCATACCACTAGTCCCTGACAACCGGTGTTCTGTGCAGAGCACCCCAGTGCAGTGTGGTTTCCTTAATGGCGGTTTGTAGCAAGAAGCGATTTCAGGCTGAGGGAGGTGAAGTGCCGTCTCACCCCTCTCACAGAACACTCTGCTGGGAAGTTCTGCTACTGCCAAAACACGCCTGGCATGTGCACTTTTCTTCTAAAACCTCTCTACCATAGCAATATTCTCTGCTTCTTGAAAGCATACCATACACTCTTTCCACTATGCATAGCGAAGAGCACTGCAGTGCACCTAAAGCTAAAGCGAAAGTGTGCACAGCACACCACAGATCTCACTTTGCACTACACCTAGAAATGGCTTCTCTGCATCACTGATATCTAGCACAGAAATCTGCACGACGAATAACTATGTTGTAGCTAAGCTGGTTCTGGCATATCCTGCTTCATACCACTAGTCCCTGACAACCGGTATTCTGTGCAGAGCACCTCAGTGCAGTGTGGTTTCCTTAATGGCGGTTTGTAGCAAGAAGTCGATTTCAGGCTGAGGGAGGTGAAGTGCCGTCTACCCCTCTCACAGAACACTCTGCTGGGAAGTTCTGCTACTGCCAAACACGCCTGGCATGTGCACTTTTCTTCTAAAACCTCTCTACCATAGCAATATTCTCTGCTTCTTGAAAGCATACCATACACTCTTTCCACTATGCATAGCGAAGAGCACTGCAGTGCACCTAAAGCTAAAGCGAAAGTGTGCACAGCACACCACAGATCTCACTTTGCACTACACCTAGAAATGGCTTCTCTGCATCACTGATATCTAGCACAGAAATCTGCACGACGAATAACTATGTTGTAGCTAAGCTGGTTCTGGCATATCCTGCTTCATACCACTAGTCCCTGACAACCGGTGTTCTGTGCAGAGCACCTCAGTGCAGTGTGGTTTCCTTAATGGCGGTTTGTAGCAAGAAGCGATTTCAGGCTGAGGGAGGTGAAGTGCCGTCTCACCCCTCTCACAGAACACTCTGCTGGGAAGTTCTGCTACTGCCAAAACACGCCTGGCATGTGCACTTTTCTTCTAAAACCTCTCTACCATAGCAATATTCTCTGCTTCTTGAAAGCATACCATACACTCTTTCCACTATGCATAGCGAAGAGCACTGCAGTGCACCTAAAGCTGAAGCTGAAAGTGTGCACAGCACACCACAGATCTCACTTTGCACTACACCTAGAAATGGCTTCTCTGCATCACTGATATCTAGCACAGAAATCTGCACGACGAATAACTATGTTGTAGCTAAGCTGGTTCTGGCATATCCTGCTTCATACCACTAGTCCCTGACAACCGGTATTCTGTGCAGAGCACCTCAGTGCAGTGTGGTTTCCTTAATGGCGGTTTGTAGCAAGAAGCGATTTCAGGCTGAGGGAGGTGAAGTGCCGTCTCACCCCTCTCACAGAACACTCTGCTGGGAAGTTCTGCTACTGCCAAAACACGCCTGGCATGTGCACTTTTCTTCTAAAACCTCTCTACCATAGCAATATTCTCTGCTTCTTGAAAGCATACCATACACTCTTTCCACTATGCATAGCGAAGAGCACTGCAGTGCACCTAAAGTTAAGCGAAAGTGTGCACAGCACACCACAGATCTCACTTTGCACTACACCTAGAAATGGCTTCTCTGCATCACTGATATCTAGCACAGAAATCTGCACGACGAATAACTATGTTGTAGCTAAGCTGGTTCTGGCATATCCTGCTTCATACCACTAGTCCCTGACAACCGGTGTTCTGTGCAGAGCACCTCAGTGCAGTGTGGTTTCCTTAATGGCGGTTTGTAGCAAGAAGCGATTTCAGGCTGAGGGAGGTGAAGTGCCGCTTCACCCCTCTCACAGAACACTCTGCTGGGAAGTTCTGCTACTGCCAAAACACGCCTGGCATGTGCACTTTTCTTCTAAAACCTCTCTACCATAGCAATATTCTCTGCTTCTTGAAAGCATACCATACACTCTTTCCACTATGCATAGCGAAGAGCACTGCAGTGCACCTAAAGCTGAAGCGAAAGTGTGCACAGCACACCACAGATCTCACTTTGCACTACACCTAGAAATGGCTTCTCTGCATCACTGATATCTAGCACAGAAATCTGCACGACGAATAACTATGTTGTAGCTAAGCTGGTTCTGGCATATCCTGCTTCATACCACTAGTCCCTGACAACCGGTGTTCTGTGCAGAGCACCTCAGTGCAGTGTGGTTTCCTTAATGGCGGTTTGTAGCAAGAAGCGATTTCAGGCTGAGGGAGGTGAAGTGCCGTCTACCCCTCTCACAGAACACTCTGCTGGGAAGTTCTGCTACTGCCAAAACACGCCTGGCATGTGCACTTTTCTTCTAAAACCTCTCTACCATAGCAATATTCTCTGCTTCTTGAAAGCATACCATACACTCTTTCCACTATGCATAGCGAAGAGCACTGCAGTGCACCTAAAGTTAAAGCTAAAGTGTGCACAGCACACCACAGATCTCACTTTGCACTACACCTAGAAATGGCTTCTCTGCATCACTGATATCTAGCACAGAAATCTGCACGACGAATAACTATGTTGTAGCTAAGCTGGTTCTGGTATATCCTGCTTCATACCACTAGTCCCTGACAACCGGTATTCTGTGCAGAGCACCTCAGTGCAGTGTGGTTTCCTTAATGGCGGTTTGTAGCAAGAAGCGATTTCAGGCTGAGGGAGGTGAAGTGCCGTCTCACCCCTCTCACAGAACACTCTGCTGGGAAGTTCTGCTACTGCCAAAACACGCCTGGCATGTGCACTTTTCTTCTAAAACCTCTCTACCATAGCAATATTCTCTGCTTCTTGAAAGCATACCATACACTCTTTCCACTATGCATAGCGAAGAGCACTGCAGTGCACCTAAAGCTAAAGCGAAAGTGTGCACAGCACACCACAGATCTCACTTTGCACTACACCTAGAAATGGCTTCTCTGCATCACTGATATCTAGCACAGAAATCTGCACGACGAATAACTATGTTGTAGCTAAGCTGGTTCTGGCATATCCTGCTTCATACCACTAGTCCCTGACAACCGGTATTCTGTGCAGAGCACCTCAGTGCAGTGTGGTTTCCTTAATGGCGGTTTGTAGCAAGAAGCGATTTCAGGCTGAGGGAGGTGAAGTGCCGTCTACCCCTCTCACAGAACACTCTGCTGGGAAGTTCTGCTACTGCCAAACACGCCTGGCATGTGCACTTTTCTTCTAAAACCTCTCTACCATAGCAATATTCTCTGCTTCTTGAAAGCATACCATACACTCTTTCCACTATGCATAGCGAAGAGCACTGCAGTGCACCTAAAGCTAAAGCGAAAGTGTGCACAGCACACCACAGATCTCACTTTGCACTACACCTAGAAATGGCTTCTCTGCATCACTGATATCTAGCACAGAAATCTGCACGACGAATAACTATGTTGTAGCTAAGCTGGTTCTGGCATATCCTGCTTCATACCACTAGTCCCTGACAACCGGTATTCTGTGCAGAGCACCTCAGTGCAGTGTGGTTTCCTTAATGGCGGTTTGTAGCAAGAAGCGATTTCAGGCTGAGGGAGGTGAAGTGCCGTCTACCCCTCTCACAGAACACTCTGCTGGGAAGTTCTGCTACTGCCAAACACGCCTGGCATGTGCACTTTTCTTCTAAAACCTCTCTACCATAGCAATATTCTCTGCTTCTTGAAAGCATACCATACACTCTTTCCACTATGCATAGCGAAGAGCACTGCAGTGCACCTAAAGTTGAAGCGAAAGTGTGCACAGCACACCACAGATCTCACTTTGCACTACACCTAGAAATGGCTTCTCTGCATCACTGATATCTAGCACAGAAATCTGCACGACGAATAACTATGTTGTAGCTAAGCTGGTTCTGGCATATCCTGCTTCATACCACTAGTCCCTGACAACCGGTGTTCTGTGCAGAGCACCTCAGTGCAGTGTGGT
>JAKWBO010001697.1:0-11106 GCA_034336685.1 Luscinia luscinia
GGGCACAGGGACAGGGTCACAGGGACACACGGGGTCACAGCAGGGACACAGCGGAGGTGACAGGGACACGGGGTCACAGGGACACACAGGGACACACGGGGTCACAGGGACACACGGGGTGACAGGGACACAGGGGGTCACAGGACACACGGGGTCACAGGGACACGGGGGTCACAGGGACACAGGAGGTGACAGGGACACCACGGGGTCACAGGGACACAGGGAGGTGACAGGGACACAGGGGCAGGTCACAGGGACACAGGGGGTCGACAGGGACACAGGGAGGTCACAGGGACACACGGGGTCACAGGGACACAGGAGGTGACAGGGACACACGGGGGTCACAGGGACACAGGGGGTGACAGGGACACAGGGACACAGGAGGTCACAGGGACACACGGGGTCACAGGGACACAGGAGGTGACAGGGACACACGGGGTGACAGGGACACACGGGGTGACAGGGACACAGGGAGGTGACAGGGACACACGGGGTGACAGGGACACCGCGAGGTGACAGGGACGCGCGGGGGTCACAGGGACACAGGAGGTGACAGGGACACACGGGGTGACAGGGACACACCGGGGTGACAGGGTCACACGGAGGTCACAGGGACACACGGGGTCACAGGGACACAGGGGTGACAGGGACACACGGGGGTCACAGGGACACAGGGAGGTCACAGGGACACAGGGGGTCACAGGGACACAGGGAGGTCACAGGGACACAGGGGGTGACAGGGACACACGGGGGGTCACAGGGACACAGGGAGGTCACAGGGACACACGGGGGTCAGCAGGGTCACACGGGGTCACAGGGACACAGGGAGGTGACAGGGACACACGGAGGGTGACAGGGACACACGGGGGTGACAGGGTCACACGGAGGTCACAGGGACACACGGAGGTCACAGGGACACAGGGGGTGACAGGGACACACGGGGGTACAGGGACACAGGGAGGTCACAGGGACACAGGGGGTCACAGGGACACAGGGAGGTCACAGGGACACAGGGGTGACAGGGACACACGGGGTCACAGGGACACAGGGAGGTCACAGGGACACACGGGGTCACAGGGACACAGGAGGTCACAGGGACACAGGGGGTGACAGGGACACACGGGAGGTCACAGGGACACAGGGGGTCACAGGGACACACGGAGGTCACAGGGACACACGGGGTGACAGGGACACACGGAGGTCACAGGGACACAGGGGGTGACAGGGACACACGGAGGTGACAGGGACACCAAGGGGTCACAGGGACACACGGGGGTCACAGGGACACAAGGGGGTGACAGGGACACACGGGGGTGACAGGGACACAGGGAGGTGACAGGGACACAGGAGGTGACAGGGACACACGGGGTCACAGGGACACAGGGGTGACAGGGACACAGGGAGGTGACAGGGACACACGGGGTGACAGGGACACAGGGGGTGACAGGGACACACGGGGGTCACAGGGACACACGGGGGTGACAGGGACACAGGGAGGTGACAGGGACACAGGGACACAGGGAGGTGACAGGACACAGGGAGGTCACAGGGACACACGGGGGTGACAGGGACACAGGAGGTGACAGGGACACAGGAGGTGACAGGGACACACGGGGTCACAGGGACACACGGGGTCACAGGGACACAGGGAGGTGACAGAGACACACGGGGGTCACAGGGACACAGGGAGGTGACAGGGACACACGGGGTCACAGGAGGGCACCTTCCCCTGCTCAGCAGCTGCCCAAGGGTGGGCCTGAAGCCCCCTGCTGTGCCCCAGAATGTGCAGGGCCTTGTGCCAGGGGTGTCATTGTGCCAGGATGTCCTTGTGCCAGGTGTGTCATTGTGCCAGGGTGTGCTTGTGCCAGGGATGTCCTTGTGCCAGGGGTGTCCTTGTGCCAGGATGTCCTTGTGCCAGGTGTGTCATTGTGCCAGGGGTGTGCTTGTGCCAGGGATGTCCTTGTACCAGGGGTGTCCTTGTGCCAGGGGTGTCCTTGTACCAGGGTGTCCTTGTGCCAGGGGTGTCCTTGTACCAGGGTGTCCTTGTGCCAGGGGTGTCATTGTGCCAGGGGTGTCCTTGTGCCAGGGGTGTCCTTGTGCCAGGAATGTCCTTGTGCCAGGGGTGTCATTGTGCCAGGGGTGTCATTGTGCCAGGGGTGTGCTTGTGCCAGGGGTGTCCTTGTGCCAGGACAAGCCCCCGGGCAGGACAGTCACACCCCCAGTGCCCCCAGGAATCTCCAGGCACCCACAGCTCTGCCCATGCTGAGGCTGAGCCCAGGACGCCTGGTGTCACCTCATGGATCTTTGGTGTCACCCCACGGATCCCTGCTGTCACCTGGCCCCACAGACTCCCTGGTACCCCCACGAACCCACTGGTGCTCGTGGGGCAGCACAACCCCGCTGAGGGGTGGGAAGGGGTTTGGCAGGACGGGCTGGCTGGATCCCCTCGGTGCTGGCACACAGGGCTGTGCCTCCCAAAACCCCCAGAGCTCCAGCCCAGCACTGGGGGCACAGGGACTGGCTGCCAGCAGGGCTGTGCCTCCCAAAAACCCCCAGAGGAGCTCCAGCCCAGCACTGGGGGCACAGGGACTGGCGGCCAGCAGGGCTGTGCCTCCCAAAAACCCCCAGAGGAGCTCCAGCCCAGCACTGGGGGCACAGGGACTGGCGGCCAGCAGGGCTGTGCCTCCCAAAAACCCCCAGAGCTCCCAGCCCAGCACTGGGGGCACAGGGACTGGCTGCCAGCAGGGTTGTGCCTCCCAAAACCCCCAGAGGAGCTCCAGCCCAGCACTGGGGGCACAGGGACTGGCTGCCAGCAGGGCTGTGCCTCCCAAAAACCCCCAGAGGAGCTCCAGCCCAGCACTGGGGCACAGGGACTGGCTGCCAGCAGGGCTGTGCCTCCCAAAAACCCCCAGAGGAGCTCCAGCCCAGCACTGGGGGCACAGGGACTGGCTGCCAGCAGGGCTGTGCCTCCCAAAAACCCCCAGAGGAGCTCCAGCCCAGCACTGGGGGCACAGGGACTGGCTGCCAGCAGGGCTGTGCCTCCCAAAACCCCCAGAGGAGCTCCAGCCCAGCACTCGGGGCACAGCGCAGGATCCCGGCCGGGCTTCACTGCAGGCTCCAGTTTCACCCAAACACACCCCGGGCAGGGCCCGGCGCTGCCGCCTCAGCGGGGAATTTCCTGGCGCTGCATCCACGGCTGGGGAGAGCACTTGAGCTGGGAGGCTCCTGGGACCTGAGCCCTGACCCACGAGGCTGGGAGGTGGTACCCCTAAGACATGCACTGGGAGAGAGGACACGCCACTGGGAGAGGGGACATGTCACTGGGAGAGGGACACGGCACTGGGAGAGGGACATGTCACTGGGAGAGGGGACACGGCACTGGGAGAGGGACATGTCACTGGGAGAGGGGGACACGGCACTGGGAGAGGGGACACTAGTGGGAGAGAGGTGACATGTCACTGGGAGAGGGACATGTCACTGGGAGAGGGACACGGCACTGGGAGGGGGACACGCCAGTGGGAAAGGGGACACGGCACTGGGGAAAGGGGACATGTCACTGGGAGAGGGGACACGGCACTGGGAGAGGGACACGCCAGTGGGAGAGGGGACACGTCACTGGGAGAGGGACACGCCACTGGGAGTGGGGACATGTCACTGGGAGAGGGGACACGCCACTGGGAAAGGGGGACACGGCACTGGGGAAAGGGGGACATGTCACTGGGAGTGGGGACACGTCACTGGGAGAGGGACACGGCACTGGGAGTGAGGACACGCCACTGGGAGAGGGGACATGTCACCGGGAGAGGGGACACGGCACTGGGAGAGGGGACACGTCACTGGATTGGGGACACGCCACTGGGAGTGGGGACACGCCACTGGGAGAGGGGACACGGCACTGGGAGAGGGGACACGCCACTGGGAGAGGGTGACATGTCACTGGGAGAGGGACACGGCACTGGGAGTGAGGACACGCCACTGGGGAGAGGGGTGACATGTCACTGGGAGAGGGGACACGCCACTGGGAGAGGGACACGCCACTGGGAGTGGGGGACACGTCACTGGGAGAGGGACACGTCACTGGGAGTGGGGACACGTCACTGGGAGAGGGGACATGTCACTGGGAGACGGACATGTCACTGGGAGAGGGACACGCCACTGGGAGTGGGGACACGCCACTGGGAGTGAGGACACGGCACTGGGAGAGGGGACACAGCACTGGGAGTGGGGACACGCCACTGGGAGAGGGGGACACGCCACTGGGAGAGGGGACATTCACTGGGAGTGGGGGACATGTCACTGGGAGAGGGACACGCCACTGGGAGAGGGACATGTCACTGGGAGAGGGACACGCCACTGGGAGAGGGACACACCACTGGGAGAGGGACACGGCACTGGAAGTGGGGACACGCCACTGGGAGAGGGACATGTCACTGGGAGAGGGACATGTCACTGGGAGTGGGGACATGTCACTGGGAGTGGGGACATGTCACTGGGAGTGGGGGACACGCCACTGGGAGAGGGACACGGCACTCGGAGGAGGGGGACACGTCACTGGGAGAGGGGACATGTCACTGGGAGAGGGACACGCCACTGGGAGTGGGGACACGGCACTGGGAGAGGGACATGTCACTGGGAGTGGGGACATGTCAATGGGAGAGGGGACACGCCACTGGGAGAGGGACACGCCACTGGGAGTGGGGACACGTCACTGGGATTGGGGACACGCCACTGGGAGAGGGGACATGTCACTGGGAGAGGGGACACGGCACTGGGAGAGGGGACACGCCACTGGGAGAGGGACATGTCACTGGGAGAGGGGACATGTCACTGGGAGAGGGGACATGGCACTGGGAGTGGGGACACGCCACTGGAAGAGGGGACACGTCACTGGGAAAGGGGGACATGTCACTGGGAGAGGGACATGTCACTGGGAGAGGGACACGCCACTGGGAGAGGGGGACACGCCACTGGGAGAGGGGACACGCCACTGGGAGAGGGGGACACGTCACTGGGAGAGGGGACACGTCACTGGGAGAGGGGACACGCCACTGGGAGTGAGGACACGCCACTGGGAGTGGGGACACGTCACTGGAAGAGGGGACATGTCACTGGGAGAGGGGACACGCCACTGGGAGAGGGACAATGTCACTGGGAGAGGGACATTCACTGGGAGAGGGGACATGTCACTGGGAGAGGGGGACACGTCACTGGGAGAGGACACGCCAGCACAGGGTCCCCAGGCCCTGCTTTCCCGTCACCCCCAGCTGCCCACGGCTCCCCACACTCAGCAGCGCCAGAGGCACCTGCAGTGAGCAGAGTGGGCTGAGCTCTGCCGTGGCAGGGCTGCCTGCTCCCCAAATCTGCCCAGCTCATCCTTTCTTAGAAAGAGCAGCTCTGCGACCTGCCAGCTTGTCCCCAGCACCCACGGCCCCCGGTGCTGCCGGGGCACGGCAGGGGCAGCTTGTCCCCATCACCCACGGCCCCGGTGCTGCCGGGCACGGCTGGGCACGGCACGGGCAGCCAGGACCCGGCACTCCACGGCCCCCGGTGCTGCCGGGCACGGCTGGGCACGGCAGGGGCAGCTTGTCCCCATCACCCACGGCCCTCGGTGCTGCCGGGCACGGCTGGGTACTGCACGGGTAGCCAGGACTCCGCACCCACGGCCCCCGGTGCTGCCGGGCACGGCTGGGCACGGCAGGGGCAGCTTGTCCCCATCACCCACGGCCCCGGTGCTGCCGGGCACGGCTGGGCACGGCAGGGGCAGCTTGTCCCCAGCACTTCTGCCCCGGTGCTGCCGGGCGGCACGGCAGGGGCGGTTGTCCCCAGCACCCACAGCCCCCGTGCTGCCGGGCACGGCTGGGCACGGCAGGGCAGCTGGGACCCGCACTCCACGGCCCCGGTGCTGCCGGGCACGGCTGGGCACGGCAGGAGCGTGCTGGGACCCGCACCCACGGCCCCCGTGCTGCCGGGCACGGCACGGCAGCTTGTCCCCAGCACCCCCGGCCCCGGTGCTGCCGGGGCACGGCAGGGGCGGCTTGTCCCCATCACCCACAGCCCCCGGTGCTGCCGGGCACGGCACGGGCAGCTTGTCCCCAGCACCCACGGCCCCCGGTGCTGCCGGGCACGGCTGGGCACGCAGGCAGCTTGTCCCCAGTAGCCACGGCCCCCGGTGCTGCCGGGCACGGCTGGGCACGGCACGGCAGCTTGTCCCCAGCACCCACGGCCCCCGGTGCTGCCGGGCACGGCTGGGCACGGCATCGGGCAGCTTGTCCCCAGCACCCACGGCCCCCCGGAAAGCTGCCGGGCACGGCTGGGCACGGCAGGGGCAGCTTGTCCCCAGTAGCCACGGCTCCCGGTGCTGCCGGGCACGGCAGGGCAGCTTGTCCCCAGCACCCCGGCTCCCCGGTGCTGCCGGGCACGGCTGGGCACGGCAGAGGCAGCCGGACCAGCGCCTGCCTGCCGGGCGCTGCCGATGCTGGGTTTCCGGAAACGGGCCGGCACGGCAGGGATGCAGGGACTCTGCCGAGGTGCGCGGGATGCCGCCGCGTTGCCAGGGAAACAGCAGCGCCATCCTGCAGGTGAGCTGGGTGCTGGGGCCGGGCAGCGCAGCCCAGCCTCACCTGCCCGCAGCCCCGGCTGGCTCTCTGGTGGGGTTCGCCCCTGTGGCACATGGCTCTGCCACTGCCATCCCGGCACTGCTGAGGCAGCGACGGGCAGGGACTGTCACCTTGGGGACACTGCCATCCCACCTGGGGCCGCTCTGCTGGGCTGGGGGCAGCGGCAGAGAAGCCCTGAGCCCCAGCTCTGAGCACTCTGCTCCCTGCCCCCATCCTGCATCTCCACATGTGGACAGCGAGCCCCCCCCACGGAGGGGAGCTCTGCACCCCGTGCCAGCCCAGCTCAACCACAGCCTCTGCTTTTCCCTCCAGGCCCTCACAAGCACCAGGAACGCCTCAAGCTTTTTCCCAGTGCCCCAAACTCTACCAGCAGGGATGCACCATCATGGGCAGGGTGTCCCCCTCTGAGCCCCGTGTGATCACACAGGCTGACAGGAAAGCCACAGCCTGTGCCGGGGTCCCTGGGCTGCCCTGCACGGGCCGAGGCAGCGGGGCGCAGGGATGCTGCCAGACCAGGCACAGACCCAGCAGGACCAGGGGAACTACAGCCCAGGGGCGATTCCTGGTGCAGCCTGTGCCCCCAAGCACGGCTCTGGGAAGGACTCAGCCAGCACAGGCAGCCCGGGGAGGAGGAGGAGGAGGAGGAGGAGGAGCAGGCTGGGGCCACCCTGGGGAGGCAGCGGGGTCCCTGCAGGCTGCTGCGAAGCAACAGGAACACAACAACCCCTCCTGCCTGCCTTGGGGAGTTTGCCACCCGAGGCAGAGCAGTTTAGCTGTAACGGCAAAAATTACATCAGCCAGAGCTGCCGAGGCAGCCGGTGCTGCTCCACGCCCAGGGAGGGTCTGGATCCCGAGCAGCGGGACCAGAGCCCTCTGGCAGAGAGCAGGGGAGATGCTCTGGGCCAGGCCCTGCAGCACCCTCAGGACTGTCTTTATTGCTGAGGGGTTTCTGTGCAGCAAGAGCCCCCGGTGACCTGTGCCCTGCAGACTGCCTTGGGCTGTGGGATCAGCCTCACCGCGGCAGGAGCTCTGCCCAGGCCCACACTGCCACTGAATCGGACACGGGGAAATAAAACTATCAAAAAGAGGTGTCTGGATGGGAGGGTGTCACAAAATGCCCAAAAATGTGCAGTAGGTGCTCAGAGCACCAGGACAAGCCAGCTCTGGACTGCAGTGACAGTGCCCTGGACCCATCCTCAGCCCCCTGGATGTTAATTTTAGGGTGTTCCTGGGGGTGGGGGTGGCAGCAGGGCTGGAGCAGATGGCAGGACTGGGGACGGAGGATGGCAAGGCACAGGAGAGGTGTGGAAACCACGGGAGGTCACACATTCCTGCAGGAAAGCAGCTTCTCGCCACTCTTTCCCTCTGGAAGCCGCTCCCGAGGGTCTGAGCACTCGGGTCACACCTCAGCCCCCCAGCTGGGGCTCCCCAACACCCTGCCTGAGGGTCTCCCTCCACCCCAGCCCACCCCTGCCCGGGGGCTTCCCACGCAGCGCCGGCTTCGTGCCACGGCGCTGTAATTGAATTAGGCTGAATTAGCCGCTGCTGCCTCGGGCAGCGCCGCCTGCAAACCATCCTCGAATTCCTGGGCACGGGCGCCCGCGCGGCGTCTGCATCCGGCCCCAGCGCCCCAGCGCTGACCCGGCACCAAGGCTCCGGCCGGACCCGCTGGGGGTGCAGGGAGCCCCCGTGTCCTGTCTGGGGGTGCAGGGAGCCCCCCGGGGTGCAGGGAGCCCCCCGTGTCTGTGTGGGGGTGCAGGGAGCCCCGTGTCTGTGCCCTGTGTCTGGGGGTGCAGGGAGCCCCCGTGTCTGTGTCTGGGGGTGCAGGAGCCCCCGTGTCTGTGTGGGGAACAAGGAGCCCCCGTGTCTGTGTGGGGGTGCAGGGAGCCCCCATGTCCTGTCTGGGGGTGCAGGAGCCCCGTGTCGTGTCTGGGGAAGCAGGGAGCCCCCGTGTCCTGTCTGGGGGTACAAGGAGCCCCCGTGTCTGTGTCTGGGGGTGCAGGAGCCCCCGTGTCTGTGCCCTGTGTCTGGGGTACAAGGAGACCCCGTGCCCTGTCTGGGGGTACAAGGAGCCCCCGTGTCTGTGTGGGGGTGCAGGGAGCCCCGTGTCTGTGTCTGGGGGTACAAGGAGCCCCCGTGTCCTGTCTGGGGCGCAGGGACCCCCGCCCGCGCCCGTGCCCGGGTCAGCGCAGCCCGAGCCAGCCCGTGCTGCGCCAGCTTCCCCGCTGCAGAACGTCCGAGGCTCTCGGGGCCGGGCCAGGGACACGATGTGCTCGCTGCTCCCCGCCTCCCGGGCCCTGTTTTTCCTGGCGGGGCTCCTGCTCCGCTGGCGGCCGCTCTGTCACTCAATGCAGCTTTTGTTCGCTCCTCGCCCGCCTCCCTTCACACCTCCGTCCCAGCCCTGCAGCCCCCGCGGAGAGCCCTCGGGACCCCGCTGGGACCTCCCGGCCCTGCTGTCCCGGCCCTGCTGTCCCCGGCCCTGGTGTCCCCGGCCCCGCTGTCCCCAGCCCCACTGTCCCCAGCCCCACTGTCCCCATCCCGGCCGTCCCCATCCCCGGCTGTCCCCAGCCCCACTGTCCCCATCCCGGCTGTCCCCAGCCCCGATGTCCCCAGCCCCACTGTCCCCAGCCCCACTGTCCCCATCCCCGGCTGTCCCCATCCCCGGCTGTCCCCATCCCCCACTGTCCCCAGCCCCACTGTCCCCATCCCCGCTGTCCCCAGCCCCGCTGTCCCCATCCCCACTGTCCCCAGCCCCACTGTCCCCATCCCCGGCTGTCCCCAGCCCCACTGTCCCCATCCCCACTGTCCCCATCCCCGGCTGTCCCCATCCCCGGCTGTCCCCAGCCCCACTGTCCCCATCCCCGGCTGTCCCCAGCCCCGCTGTCCCCAGCCCTGGCCGTCCCCATCCCCGGCTGTCCCCAGCCCCCACTGTCCCCAGCCCCACTGTCCCCAGCCCCGCTGTCCCCATCCCCGCTGTCCCCAGCCCCGCTGTCCCCAGCCCCGCTGTCCCCATTCCTGGCCGTCCCCATCCCCGGCTGTCCCCAGCCCCGCTGTCCCCAGCCCCGCTGTTCCCAGCCCTGGCCGTCCCCCCCGGCCTCTCCTGCAGCTCCCCAGCGCCTCGATGGGATTTTCCCCTCCCACGAGCGTGGGCAGGGTGCTGGCAGCGCCTCCTGAGCAGCTCCCAGATGCCAAGCCCAGCAGGGAGGAGGTCACAGCGCCTCCCTCACCCTGCCCACAGCCCCCTCCTGCTCTGGGCACGGGCTGGCAGCCTGTGGTGATGCTCTGCATAACTCACCCCTGGCTGTTATGGGGTCCCCCACGTGCCAGCCCCACCACTGATGCTGTCCCCCACTGCTGCCCTGCCAGGACCCACAGAGACCCACAGAGACCCCCAGCCATCCACACGGGGATCTGGGCAGGGTGGGAGATGGAGCTGCTCACACGGGAGAGCTCAGCACAACCTTCAGTCCTGACACCCACTGGAAAATGGGAATTTTCCACTTAACTGCATGAGGGCAGGGACAGATGGCATATTGGGAAGAAATTCCTCCCTAGGAGGGTGGGGAGGCCCTGGCACAAGGTGCCCAGAGCAGCTGTGGCTGCCCCTGGAGCCCTGGCAGTGTCCCAGGCCAGGCTGGATGGGGTTTGGAGCACCCTGGGACAGTGAAAGGTGTCCCTGCCCGTGGCAGGAGGCGGCACTGGATGAGCTTTAAGGTTTCTTTTCAACCCAAACCAGCCTGGCATTCTGTGACTTGAGGTCCAGTACACAAGCTGATTTCAGCTCCCCAATCTCTAAACATTTCCTATGGTAAAAGCAAAAGAGTTCCTTTGATCCCAAGCTGCCAGTATCCCATTTAACCCACTGGATTTGCCTCCTTGCCCTTAGAGCCACTCCACCACCTGAGCCCCTGAGCCAGCAGGTCTGGCTGCCAAGCAGGATCTGAGCACTGGGGCAGCCGGCCCTGGGGCTGGGACCCCCAGATCAGCAGTCCTGGGGCTACAGCAACCACGCAAACCCTCCCCACACCACCACCACCATCCACCCCAGCCCTGGCAGCTTGGGAATCCGCTGGCACTGCTCCCTCCATCCCTGCCACAGCCTGAGATCAGCCAAACCTCCTCCATCCCCGAACCCTCTCCCAGTCCCTGCACCCCATTAATTAAGCCTGGTGGCATCACTCCTGTGTCCCCCAGCCCCTCCACCTTTCCCCCCTCACTGCTCTGCAGCTGCTCTCCTCCCGGCAGTGGGAGGGGTCTCCCCTGCTCCCGTCTGGCAGCTCAGCCCCTGTCGCCAGCGGGGCATTAGCACCAGAGCTGCCGGGAGCTCCCGGGAGAGCTAAGTGGATCAAAGGGTTTTAGCAGCAGACGGCTCCCAGACAAATCTGGATCGTCTTCAAGGCAGCCACTTGCGGCTACAAATGCACTTTCTGCCTGCAGCTCCCAGCCAAAAGTTTCACACCGGCTTTAGAGCATTTAACCCCTCGCTGCT
>JAKWBO010001698.1:0-11085 GCA_034336685.1 Luscinia luscinia
AAGAGTGTATGGTATGCTTTCAAGAAGCAGAGAATATTGCTATGGTAGAGAGGTTTTAGAAGAAAAGTGCACATGCCAGGCGTGTTTTGGCAGTAGCAGAACTTCCCAGCAGAGTGTTCTGTGAGAGGGGTAGACAGCACTTCTCCTCCCTTAGACACAAATCGCTTCTTGCTACAAACCGCGATTAGGGAAACCACACTGCACTGAGGTGCTCTGCACAGAATACCGGTTGTCAGGGACTAGTGGTATGAAGCAGGATATGCCAGAACCAGCATTAGCTACAACATAGTTATTCGTCGTGCAGATTTCTGTGCTAGATATCAGTGATGCAGAGAAGGCATTTCTAGGTGTAGTGCAAAGTGAGATCTGTGGTGTGCTGTGCACACTTTCGCTTCAGCTTTAGGTGCACTGCAGTGCTCTTCGCTATGCATAGTGGAAAGAGTGTATGGTGTGCTTTCAAGAAGCAGAGAATATTGCTATGGTAGAGAGGTTTTAGAAGAAAAGTGCACATGCCAGGCGTGTTTTGGCAGTAGCAGAACTTCCCAGCAGAGTGTTCTGTGAGAGGGGTAGACGGCACTTCTCCTCCCTTAGACACAAATCGCTTCTTGCTACAAACCGCGATTAGGGAAACCACACTGCACTGAGGTGCTCTGCACAGAATACCGGTTGTCAGGGACTAGTGGTATGAAGCAGGATATGCCAGAACCAGCTTAGCTACAACATAGTTATTCGTCGTGCAGATTTCTGTGCTAGATATCAGTGATGCAGAGAAGGCATTTCTAGGTGTAGTGCAAAGTGAGATCTGTGGTGTGCTGTGCACACTTTCGCTTAGCTTTAGGTGCACTGCAGTGCTCTTCGCTATGCATAGTGGAAAGAGTGTATGGTGTGCTTTCAAGAAGCAGAGAATATTGCTATGGTAGAGAGGTTTTAGAAGAAAAGTGCACATGCCAGGCGTGTTTTGGCAGTAGCAGAACTTCCCAGCAGAGTGTTCTGTGAGAGGGGTAGACGGCACTTCTCCTCCCTTAGACACAAATCGCTTCTTGCTACAAACCGCGATTAGGGAAACCACACTGCACTGAGGTGCTCTGCACAGAATACCGGTTGTCAGGGACTAGTGGTATGAAGCAGGATATGCCAGAACCAGCTTAGCTACAACATAGTTATTCGTCGTGCAGATTTCTGTGCTAGATATCAGTGATGCAGAGAAGGCATTTCTAGGTGTAGTGCAAAGTGAGATCTGTGGTGTGCTGTGCACACTTTCGCTTTAGCTTTAGGTGCACTGCAGTGCTCTTCGCTATGCATAGTGGAAAGAGTGTATGGTATGCTTTCAAGAAGCAGAGAATATTGCTATGGTAGAGAGGTTTTAGAAGAAAAGTGCACATGCCAGGCGTGTTTTGGCAGTAGCAGAACTTCCCAGCAGAGTGTTCTGTGAGAGGGGTAGACAGCACTTCTCCTCCCTTAGACACAAATCGCTTCTTGCTACAAACCGCGATTAGGGAAACCACACTGCACTGAGGTGCTCTGCACAGAATACCGGTTGTCAGGGACTAGTGGTATGAAGCAGGATATGCCAGAACCAGCTTAGCTACAACATAGTTATTCGTCGTGCAGATTTCTGTGCTAGATATCAGTGATGCAGAGAAGGCATTTCTAGGTGTAGTGCAAAGTGAGATCTGTGGTGTGCTGTGCACACTTTCGCTTCAGCTTTAGGTGCACTGCAGTGCTCTTCGCTATGCATAGTGGAAAGAGTGTATGGTATGCTTTCAAGAAGCAGAGAATATTGCTATGGTAGAGAGGTTTTAGAAGAAAAGTGCACATGCCAGGCGTGTTTTGGCAGTAGCAGAACTTCCCAGCAGAGTGTTCTGTGAGAGGGGTAGACAGCACTTCTCCTCCCTTAGACACAAATCGCTTCTTGCTACAAACCGCGATTAGGAAACCACACTGCACTGAGGTGCTCTGCACAGAATACCGGTTGTCAGGGACTAGTGGTATGAAGCAGGATATGCCAGAACCAGCTTAGCTACAACATAGTTATTCGTCGTGCAGATTTCTGTGCTAGATATCAGTGATGCAGAGAAGCCATTTCTAGGTGTAGTGCAAAGTGAGATCTGTGGTGTGCTGTGCACACTTTCGCTACAGCTTTAGGTGCACTGCAGTGCTCTTCGCTATGCATAGTGGAAAGAGTGTATGGTATGCTTTCAAGAAGCAGAGAATATTGCTATGGTAGAGAGGTTTTAGAAGAAAAGTGCACATGCCAGGCGTGTTTTGGCAGTAGCAGAACTTCCCAGCAGAGTGTTCTGTGAGAGGGTAGACGGCACTTCTCCTCCCTTAGACACGAAATCGCTTCTTGCTACAAACCGCGATTAAGGAAACCACACTGCACTGAGGTGCTCTGCACAGAATACCGGTTGTCAGGGACTAGTGGTATGAAGCAGGATATGCCAGAACCAGCTTAGCTACAACATAGTTATTCGTCGTGCAGATTTCTGTGCTAGATATCAGTGATGCAGAGAAGCCATTTCTAGGTGTAGTGCAAAGTGAGATCTGTGGTGTGCTGTGCACACTTTCGCTTTAGCTTTAGGTGCACTGCAGTGCTCTTCGCTATGCATAGTGGAAAGAGTGTATGGTATGCTTTCAAGAAGCAGAGAATATTGCTATGGTAGAGAGGTTTTAGAAGAAAAGTGCACATGCCAGGCGTGTTTTGGCAGTAGCAGAACTTCCCAGCAGAGTGTTCTGTGAGAGGGGTAGACGGCACTTCTCCTCCCTCAGACCGAAATCGCTTCTTGCTACAAACCGCCATTAAGGAAACCACACTGCACTGAGGTGCTCTGCACAGAATACCGGTTGTCAGGGACTAGTGGTATGAAGCAGGATATGCCAGAACCAGCTTAGCTACAACATAGTTATTCGTCGTGCAGATTTCTGTGCTAGATATCAGTGATGCAGAGAAGCCATTTCTAGGTGTAGTGCAAAGTGAGATCTGTGGTGTGCTGTGCACACTTTCGCTTTAGCTTTAGGTGCACTGCAGTGCTCTTCGCTATGCATAGTGGAAAGAGTGTATGGTATGCTTTCAAGAAGCAGAGAATATTGCTATGGTAGAGAGGTTTTAGAAGAAAAGTGCACATGCCAGGCGTGTTTTGGCAGTAGCAGAACTTCCCAGCAGAGTGTTCTGTGAGAGGGGTAGACAGCACTTCTCCTCCCTCAGACAGAAATCGCTTCTTGCTACAAACCGCGATTAAGGAAACCACACTGCACTGAGGTGCTCTGCACAGAATACCGGTTGTCAGGGACTAGTGGTATGAAGCAGGATATGCCAGAACCAGCTTAGCTACAACATAGTTATTCGTCGTGCAGATTTCTGTGCTAGATATCAGTGATGCAGAGAAGCCATTTCTAGGTGTAGTGCAAAGTGAGATCTGTGGTGTGCTGTGCACACTTTCGCTTCAGCTTTAGGTGCACTGCAGTGCTCTTCGCTATGCATAGTGGAAAGAGTGTATGGTATGCTTTCAAGAAGCAGAGAATATTGCTATGGTAGAGAGGTTTTAGAAGAAAAGTGCACATGCCAGGCGTGTTTTGGCAGTAGCAGAACTTCCCAGCAGAGTGTTCTGTGAGAGGGGTAGACGGCACTTCACCTCCCTCAGCCTGAAATCGCTTCTTGCTACAAACCGCCATTAAGGAAACCACACTGCACTGAGGTGCTCTGCACAGAATACCGGTTGTCAGGGACTAGTGGTATGAAGCAGGATATGCCAGAACCAGCTTAGCTACAACATAGTTATTCGTCGTGCAGATTTCTGTGCTAGATATCAGTGATGCAGAGAAGCCATTTCTAGGTGTAGTGCAAAGTGAGATCTGTGGTGTGCTGTGCACACTTTCGCTTTAGCTTTAGGTGCACTGCAGTGCTCTTCGCTATGCATAGTGGAAAGAGTGTATGGTATGCTTTCAAGAAGCAGAGAATATTGCTATGGTGAGAGGTTTTAGAAGAAAAGTGCACATGCCAGGCGTGTTTTGGCAGTAGCAGAACTTCCCAGCAGAGTGTTCTGTGAGAGGGGTAGACGGCACTTCACCTCCCTCAGCCTGAAATCGCTTCTTGCTACAAACCGCCATTAAGGAAACCACACTGCACTGAGGTGCTCTGCACAGAATACCGGTTGTCAGGGACTAGTGGTATGAAGCAGGATATGCCAGAACCAGCTTAGCTACAACATAGTTATTCGTCGTGCAGATTTCTGTGCTAGATATCAGTGATGCAGAGAAGCCATTTCTAGGTGTAGTGCAAAGTGAGATCTGTGGTGTGCTGTGCACACTTTCGCTTTAGCTTTAGGTGCACTGCAGTGCTCTTCGCTATGCATAGTGGAAAGAGTGTATGGTATGCTTTCAAGAAGCAGAGAATATTGCTATGGTAGAGAGGTTTTAGAAGAAAAGTGCACATGCCAGGCGTGTTTTGGCAGTAGCAGAACTTCCCAGCAGAGTGTTCTGTGAGAGGGGTAGACGGCACTTCACCTCCCTCAGCCTGAAATCGCTTCTTGCTACAAACCGCCATTAAGGAAACCACACTGCACTGAGGTGCTCTGCACAGAATACCGGTTGTCAGGGACTAGTGGTATGAAGCAGGATATGCCAGAACCAGCTTAGCTACAACATAGTTATTCGTCGTGCAGATTTCTGTGCTGAATATCAGTGATGCAGAGAAGCCATTTCTAGGTGTAGTGCAAAGTGAGATCTGTGGTGTGCTGTGCACACTTTCGCTTAGCTTTAGGTGCACTGCAGTGCTCTTCGCTATGCATAGTGGAAAGAGTGTATGGTATGCTTTCAAGAAGCAGAGAATATTGCTATGGTAGAGAGGTTTTAGAAGAAAAGTGCACATGCCAGGCGTGTTTTGGCAGTAGCAGAACTTCCCAGCAGAGTGTTCTGTGAGAGGGGTAGACGGCACTTCACCTCCCTCAGCCTGAAATCGCTTCTTGCTACAAACCGCCATTAAGGAAACCACACTGCACTGAGGTGCTCTGCACAGAATACCGGTTGTCAGGGACTAGTGGTATGAAGCAGGATATGCCAGAACCAGCTTAGCTACAACATAGTTATTCGTCGTGCAGATTTCTGTGCTAGATATCAGTGATGCAGAGAAGCCATTTCTAGGTGTAGTGCAAAGTGAGATCTGTGGTGTGCTGTGCACACTTTCGCTTTAACTTTAGGTGCACTGCAGTGCTCTTCGCTATGCATAGTGGAAAGAGTGTATGGTATGCTTTCAAGAAGCAGAGAATATTGCTATGGTAGAGAGGTTTTAGAAGAAAAGTGCACATGCCAGGCGTGTTTTGGCAGTAGCAGAACTTCCCAGCAGAGTGTTCTGTGAGAGGGGTAGACGGCACTTCACCTCCCTCAGCCATGAAATCGCTTCTTGCTACAAACCGCGATTAAGGAAACCACACTGCACTGAGGTGCTCTGCACAGAATACCGGTTGTCAGGGACTAGTGGTATGAAGCAGGATATGCCAGAACCAGCTTAGCTACAACATAGTTATTCGTCGTGCAGATTTCTGTGCTAGATATCAGTGATGCAGAGAAGCCATTTCTAGGTGTAGTGCAAAGTGAGATCTGTGGTGTGCTGTGCACACTTTCGCTTTAGCTTTAGGTGCACTGCAGTGCTCTTCGCTATGCATAGTGGAAAGAGTGTATGGTATGCTTTCAAGAAGCAGAGAATATTGCTATGGTAGAGAGGTTTTAGAAGAAAAGTGCACATGCCAGGCGTGTTTTGGCAGTAGCAGAACTTCCCAGCAGAGTGTTCTGTGAGAGGGGTAGACGGCACTTCTCCTCCCTTAGACACGAAATCGCTTCTTGCTACAAACCGCGATTAGGGAAACCACACTGCACTGAGGTGCTCTGCACAGAATACCGGTTGTCAGGGACTAGTGGTATGAAGCAGGATATGCCAGAACCAGCTTAGCTACAACATAGTTATTCGTCGTGCAGATTTCTGTGCTAGATATCAGTGATGCAGAGAAGGCATTTCTAGGTGTAGTGCAAAGTGAGATCTGTGGTGTGCTGTGCACACTTTCGCTTTAGCTTTAGGTGCACTGCAGTGCTCTTCGCTATGCATAGTGGAAAGAGTGTATGGTGTGCTTTCAAGAAGCAGAGAATATTGCTATGGTAGAGAGGTTTTAGAAGAAAAGTGCACATGCCAGGCGTGTTTTGGCAGTAGCAGAACTTCCCAGCAGAGTGTTCTGTGAGAGGGGTAGACGGCACTTCTCCTCCCTTAGACACAAATCGCTTCTTGCTACAAACCGCGATTAGGGAAACCACACTGCACTGAGGTGCTCTGCACAGAATACCGGTTGTCAGGGACTAGTGGTATGAAGCAGGATATGCCAGAACCAGCTTAGCTACAACATAGTTATTCGTCGTGCAGATTTCTGTGCTAGATATCAGTGATGCAGAGAAGCCATTTCTAGGTGTAGTGCAAAGTGAGATCTGTGGTGTGCTGTGCACACTTTCGCTTTAGCTTTAGGTGCACTGCAGTGCTCTTCGCTATGCATAGTGGAAAGAGTGTATGGTGTGCTTTCAAGAAGCAGAGAATATTGCTATGGTAGAGAGGTTTTAGAAGAAAAGTGCACATGCCAGGCGTGTTTTGGCAGTAGCAGAACTTCCCAGCAGAGTGTTCTGTGAGAGGGTAGACGGCACTTCTCCTCCCTTAGACACAAATCGCTTCTTGCTACAAACCGCGATTAGGGAAACCACACTGCACTGAGGTGCTCTGCACAGAATACCGGTTGTCAGGGACTAGTGGTATGAAGCAGGATATGCCAGAACCAGCATCTGTACAACATAGTTATTCGTCGTGCAGATTTCTGTGCTAGATATCAGTGATGCAGAGAAGGCATTTCTAGGTGTAGTGCAAAGTGAGATCTGTGGTGTGCTGTGCACACTTTCGCTTTAGCTTTAGGTGCACTGCAGTGCTCTTCGCTATGCATAGTGGAAAGAGTGTATGGTATGCTTTCAAGAAGCAGAGAATATTGCTATGGTAGAGAGGTTTTAGAAGAAAAGTGCACATGCCAGGCGTGTTTTGGCAGTAGCAGAACTTCCCAGCAGAGTGTTCTGTGAGAGGGGTAGACGGCACTTCTCCTCCCTTAGACACAAATCGCTTCTTGCTACAAACCGCGATTAGGGAAACCACACTGCACTGAGGTGCTCTGCACAGAATACCGGTTGTCAGGGACTAGTGGTATGAAGCAGGATATGCCAGAACCAGCTTAGCTACAACATAGTTATTCGTCGTGCAGATTTCTGTGCTAGATATCAGTGATGCAGAGAAGGCATTTCTAGGTGTAGTGCAAAGTGAGATCTGTGGTGTGCTGTGCACACTTTCGCTTTAGCTTTAGGTGCACTGCAGTGCTCTTCGCTATGCATAGTGGAAAGAGTGTATGGTGTGCTTTCAAGAAGCAGAGAATATTGCTATGGTAGAGAGGTTTTAGAAGAAAAGTGCACATGCCAGGCGTGTTTTGGCAGTAGCAGAACTTCCCAGCAGAGTGTTCTGTGAGAGGGGTAGACGGCACTTCTCCTCCCTTAGACACAAATCGCTTCTTGCTACAAACCGCGATTAGGAAACCACACTGCACTGAGGTGCTCTGCACAGAATACCGGTTGTCAGGGACTAGTGGTATGAAGCAGGATATGCCAGAACCAGCTTAGCTACAACATAGTTATTCGTCGTGCAGATTTCTGTGCTAGATATCAGTGATGCAGAGAAGCCATTTCTAGGTGTAGTGCAAAGTGAGATCTGTGGTGTGCTGTGCACACTTTCGCTTTAGCTTTAGGTGCACTGCAGTGCTCTTCGCTATGCATAGTGGAAAGAGTGTATGGTATGCTTTCAAGAAGCAGAGAATATTGCTATGGTAGAGAGGTTTTAGAAGAAAAGTGCACATGCCAGGCGTGTTTTGGCAGTAGCAGAACTTCCCAGCAGAGTGTTCTGTGAGAGGGGTGAGACGGCACTTCTCCTCCCTTAGACACAAATCGCTTCTTGCTACAAACCGCGATTAGGGAAACCACACTGCACTGAGGTGCTCTGCACAGAATACCGGTTGTCAGGGACTAGTGGTATGAAGCAGGATATGCCAGAACCAGCTTAGCTACAACATAGTTATTCGTCGTGCAGATTTCTGTGCTAGATATCAGTGATGCAGAGAAGGCATTTCTAGGTGTAGTGCAAAGTGAGATCTGTGGTGTGCTGTGCACACTTTCGCTTTAGCTTTAGGTGCACTGCAGTGCTCTTCGCTATGCATAGTGGAAAGAGTGTATGGTATGCTTTCAAGAAGCAGAGAATATTGCTATGGTAGAGAGGTTTTAGAAGAAAAGTGCACATGCCAGGCGTGTTTTGGCAGTAGCAGAACTTCCCAGCAGAGTGTTCTGTGAGAGGGGTGAGACGGCACTTCTCCTCCCTTAGACACAAATCGCTTCTTGCTACAAACCGCGATTAGGAAACCACACTGCACTGAGGTGCTCTGCACAGAATACCGGTTGTCAGGGACTAGTGGTATGAAGCAGGATATGCCAGAACCAGCTTAGCTACAACATAGTTATTCGTCGTGCAGATTTCTGTGCTAGATATCAGTGATGCAGAGAAGCCATTTCTAGGTGTAGTGCAAAGTGAGATCTGTGGTGTGCTGTGCACACTTTCGCTTCAGCTTTAGGTGCACTGCAGTGCTCTTCGCTATGCATAGTGGAAAGAGTGTATGGTATGCTTTCAAGAAGCAGAGAATATTGCTATGGTAGAGAGGTTTTAGAAGAAAAGTGCACATGCCAGGCGTGTTTTGGCAGTAGCAGAACTTCCCAGCAGAGTGTTCTGTGAGAGGGGTAGACGGCACTTCTCCTCCCTTAGACACAAATCGCTTCTTGCTACAAACCGCGATTAGGGAAACCACACTGCACTGAGGTGCTCTGCACAGAATACCGGTTGTCAGGGACTAGTGGTATGAAGCAGGATATGCCAGAACCAGCTTAGCTACAACATAGTTATTCGTCGTGCAGATTTCTGTGCTAGATATCAGTGATGCAGAGAAGCCATTTCTAGGTGTAGTGCAAAGTGAGATCTGTGGTGTGCTGTGCACACTTTCGCTTTAGCTTTAGGTGCACTGCAGTGCTCTTCGCTATGCATAGTGGAAAGAGTGTATGGTATGCTTTCAAGAAGCAGAGAATATTGCTATGGTAGAGAGGTTTTAGAAGAAAAGTGCACATGCCAGGCGTGTTTTGGCAGTAGCAGAACTTCCCAGCAGAGTGTTCTGTGAGAGGGGTAGACGGCACTTCTCCTCCCTTAGACACAAATCGCTTCTTGCTACAAACCGCGATTAGGGAAACCACACTGCACTGAGGTGCTCTGCACAGAATACCGGTTGTCAGGGACTAGTGGTATGAAGCAGGATATGCCAGAACCAGCATCTATACAACATAGTTATTCGTCGTGCAGATTTCTGTGCTAGATATCAGTGATGCAGAGAAGGCATTTCTAGGTGTAGTGCAAAGTGAGATCTGTGGTGTGCTGTGCACACTTTCGCTTCAGCTTTAGGTGCACTGCAGTGCTCTTCGCTATGCATAGTGGAAAGAGTGTATGGTATGCTTTCAAGAAGCAGAGAATATTGCTATGGTAGAGAGGTTTTAGAAGAAAAGTGCACATGCCAGGCGTGTTTTGGCAGTAGCAGAACTTCCCAGCAGAGTGTTCTGTGAGAGGGGTAGACGGCACTTCTCCTCCCTTAGACACAAATCGCTTCTTGCTACAAACCGCGATTAGGGAAACCACACTGCACTGAGGTGCTCTGCACAGAATACCGGTTGTCAGGGACTAGTGGTATGAAGCAGGATATGCCAGAACCAGCATCTATACAACATAGTTATTCGTCGTGCAGATTTCTGTGCTAGATATCAGTGATGCAGAGAAGGCATTTCTAGGTGTAGTGCAAAGTGAGATCTGTGGTGTGCTGTGCACACTTTCGCTTTAGCTTTAGGTGCACTGCAGTGCTCTTCGCTATGCATAGTGGAAAGAGTGTATGGTGTGCTTTCAAGAAGCAGAGAATATTGCTATGGTAGAGAGGTTTTAGAAGAAAAGTGCACATGCCAGGCGTGTTTTGGCAGTAGCAGAACTTCCCAGCAGAGTGTTCTGTGAGAGGGGTAGACGGCACTTCTCCTCCCTTAGACACAAATCGCTTCTTGCTACAAACCGCGATTAGGGAAACCACACTGCACTGAGGTGCTCTGCACAGAATACCGGTTGTCAGGGACTAGTGGTATGAAGCAGGATATGCCAGAACCAGCATTAGCTACAACATAGTTATTCGTCGTGCAGATTTCTGTGCTAGATATCAGTGATGCAGAGAAGCCATTTCTAGGTGTAGTGCAAAGTGAGATCTGTGGTGTGCTGTGCACACTTTCGCTTTAGCTTTAGGTGCACTGCAGTGCTCTTCGCTATGCATAGTGGAAAGAGTGTATGGTATGCTTTCAAGAAGCAGAGAATATTGCTATGGTAGAGAGGTTTTAGAAGAAAAGTGCACATGCCAGGCGTGTTTTGGCAGTAGCAGAACTTCCCAGCAGAGTGTTCTGTGAGAGGGGTGAGACAGCACTTCTCCTCCCTTAGACACAAATCGCTTCTTGCTACAAACCGCGATTAGGAAACCACACTGCACTGAGGTGCTCTGCACAGAATACCGGTTGTCAGGGACTAGTGGTATGAAGCAGGATATGCCAGAACCAGCATCTAGCTACAACATAGTTATTCGTCGTGCAGATTTCTGTGCTAGATATCAGTGATGCAGAGAAGGCATTTCTAGGTGTAGTGCAAAGTGAGATCTGTGGTGTGCTGTGCACACTTTCGCTTAGCTTTAGGTGCACTGCAGTGCTCTTCGCTATGCATAGTGGAAAGAGTGTATGGTGTGCTTTCAAGAAGCAGAGAATATTGCTATGGTAGAGAGGTTTTAGAAGAAAAGTGCACATGCCAGGCGTGTTTTGGCAGTAGCAGAACTTCCCAGCAGAGTGTTCTGTGAGAGGGAGTAGACGGCACTTCTCCTCCCTTAGACACAAATCGCTTCTTGCTACAAACCGCGA
>JAKWBO010001699.1:0-11074 GCA_034336685.1 Luscinia luscinia
GGTAGACCTGTTGTCCGCCTGCATTCCCGATTAAGAGTAGACCTGTTGTCCGCCGGCATTCCCGATTAAAGGGGTAGACCTGTTGTCCGCCTGCATTCCAGCTAAGGGGTAGACCTGTTGTCCGCCTGCATTCCCGCGCAAGGGTAGACCTGGTGTCCGCCGGCATTCCGGCTTAAAGGTAGACCTGTTATCCGCCTGCATTCCCGATTAAGGGGTAGACCTGGTGTCCGCCGGCATTCCCGCTTAAGGGGTAGACCTGTTGTCCGCCCGTATTCCCGATTAGGGGTAGACCTGTTGTCCACCTGCATTCCCGATTAAGAGAGTAGACCTGGTGTCCGCATACCATTCCCGCTTAAGGGGTAGACCTGGTGTCCGCCGGCATTCCCGCTTAAAGGGTAGACCTGTTGTCCGCCGGCATTCCCGCTTAAGGGGTAGACCTGTTGTCCGCCTGCATTCTCGATTAAAGGGTAGACCTGTTGTCCGCCTGCATTCCAAGCAAGGGAGTAGACCTGTTGTCCGCCTGCATTCCGGCTAAGGGTAGACCTGTTGTCCGCCGGCATTCCCGCTTAAGGGGTAGACCTGGTGTCCGCCTGCATTCCCGATTAAGGGGTAGACCTGTTGTCCGCCGGCATTCCCGCTTAAGGGGTAGACCTGTTGTCCGCCCGCATTCCCGATTAAGGGGTAGACCTGTTGTCCGCCTAGCATTCCCGATTAAGGGGTAGACCTGTTGTCCGCCTGCATTCCCGATTAAGGGGTGGACCTGGTGTCCGCCTGCATTCCGGCAAGGAGTAGACCTGTTGTCCGCCTGCATTCCCGCTTAAGGGGTAGACCTGGTGTCCGCCGGCATTCCGGCAAGGGTGAGACCTGTTGTCCGCCTGCATTCCCGATTAAGGGAGTAGACCTGGTGTCCGCCTGCATTCCGCTAAAGGGGTAGACCTGTTGTCCGTCCTGCATTCCCGATTAAGGGGTCAGACCTGTTGTCCGCCGGCATTCCGCGAAAGGGGTAGACCTGTTGTCCGCCCGCATTCCCGATTGAGGGGTAGACCTGTTGTCCGCCGGCATTCCCGCTTAAGGGAGTAGACCTGTTGTCGCCTGCATTCCCGCTAAAGGGTAGACCTGTTGCCGCCGCATTCCCACTGAAAGGGGTAGACCTGTTGTCCGCCCGTATTCCCGATTAGGGGTAGACCTGTTGTCCGCCTGCATTCCCGATTAAGGGGTAGACCTGGTGTCCGCCTGCATTCCCGCTTAGGGGTAGACCTGGTGTCCGCCTGCATTCCCGCTTAAGGGTAGACCTGTTGTCCGCCTGCATTCCCGATTAAAGGGGTAGACCTGTTGTCCGCCGGCATTCCCGAGTAAGGGGTAGACCTGTTGTCCGCCTGCATTCCCGATTAAGGGGTAGACCTGTTGTCCGCCGGCATTCCCGATTAAGGGGTAGACCTGTTGTCCGCCTGCATTCCCGCTTAAGGGGTAGACCTGTTGTCCGCCGGCATTCCCGATTAAGGGGTAGACCTGTTGTCCGCCTGCATTCCCGATTAAGGGGTAGACCTGTTGTCCGCCGGCATTCCCGATTAAGGGGTAGACCTGGTGTCCGCCTGCATTCCCGCTTAAGGGGTAGACCTGTTGTCCGCCTGCATTCCCGCTTAAGGGGTAGACCTGTTGTCCGCCTGCATTCCCGATTAAGGGGTAGACCTGTTGTCCGCCGGCATTCCGCGAAGGGGTAGACCTGTTGTCCGCCTGCATTCCGGATTAAGGGGTCAGACCTGTTGTCCGCCATGCATTCCCGATTAAGGGGTAGACCTGTTGTCCGCCGGCATTCCCGCTTAAGGAGTAGACCTGTTGTCCGCCTGCATTCCCGCATTAAGGGGTAGACCTGTTGTCCGCCCGGCATTCCCGCTTAAGGGGTAGACCTGTTGTCCACCCGTATTCCCGATTAGGGGTAGACCTGTTGTCCGCTGCATTCCCGATTAAGGGGTAGACCTGGTGTCCGCCTGCATTCCCGCTTAAGGGGTAGACCTGTTGTCCGCCTGCATTCCCGCTTAGGGGTAGACCTGTTGTCCGCCGGCATTCCAGCTTAAGGGGTAGACCTGTTGTCCGCCTGCATTCCCGATTAAGGGGTAGACCTGTTGTCCGCCTGCATTCCCGATTAAGGGGTAGACCTGTTGTCCGCCTGCATTCCCGATTAAGGGGTAGACCTGTTGTCCGCCGGCATTCCCGCTTAAGGGGTAGACCTGTTGTCCGCCTGCATTCCACGATTAAGGGGTAGACCTGGTGTCCGCCGGCATTCCCGCTTAAGGGGTAGACCTGTTGTCCGCCTGCATTCCCGATTAAGGGTTAGACCTGTTGATCGCCTGGCATTCCAGCTAAGGGGTAGACCTGTTGTCCGCCCGCATTCCGATTAAGGGGTAGACCTGTTGTCCGCCCTGCATTCCCGATTAAAGGAGTTAGACCTGTTGTCACGCCTGCATTCCCGATTAAGGGGTAGACCTGTTGTCCGCCTGCATTCCCGCTTAAGGGGTAGACCTGTTGTCCGCCGGCATTCCCGCTTAAGGGGTAGACCTGGTGTCCGCCTGCATTCCGGCAAGGGGTAGACCTGTTGTCCGCCCGCATTCCCGACTTAAGGGGTAGACCTGTTGTCCGCCCGGCATTCCGATTAAGGGGTAGACCTGTTGTCCGCCTGCATTCCCGATTAAGGGGTAGACCTGGTGTCCGCCGGCATTCCCGCAAAGGGTAGACCTGTTGTCCGCCTGCATTCCCGCTTAAGGGGTAGACCTGTTGTCCGCCTGCATTCCCGATTAAGGGGTAGACCTGTTGTCCGCCCGGCATTCCGCGAGAAGGGGTAGACCTGTTGTCCGCCTGCATTCCCGATTAAGGGGTAGACCTGTTGTCCGCCTGCATTCCCGAGCAAGGGTAGACCTGGTGTCCGCCGGCATTCCCGCTTAAGGGGTAGACCTGTTGTCCGCCTGCATTCCCGATTAAGGGGTAGACCTGTTGTCCGCCTGCATTCCCGCTTAAGGGGTAGACCTGGTGTCCGCCCGCATTCCCGATTAAGGGGTAGACCTGTTGTCCGCCTGCATTCCCGATTAAGGGGTAGACCTGGTGTCCGCCTGCATTCCCGCTTAAGGGGTAGACCTGGTGTCGCCTGCATTCCAGCAAGGGTGAGCCTGGTATCCGCCGGCATTCCCGCTTAAGGGGTAGACCTGTTGTCCGCCTGGCATTCCCGCTTAAGGGGTAGACCTGTTGTCCGCCTGCATTCTCGATTAAGGGAGTAGACCTGTTGTCCGCCTGCATTCCCGCTTAAGGGTAGACCTGTTGTCGCATGCATTCCCGCTTAAGGGGTGAGACCTGGTGTCCGCCCGGCATTCCCGCTTAAGGGGTAGACCTGTTGTCCGCCTGCATTCCCGATTAAGGAGTAGACCTGTTGTCCGCCGGCATTCCCGCTTAAGGGGTGGACCTGTTGTCCGCCCGTATTCCCGATTAAGGGGTAGACCTGTTGTCCGCCTGCATTCCCGATTAAGGGGTAGACCTGTTGTCCGCCTGCATTCCGATTAAAGGGTAGACCTGGTGTCCGCCGGCATTCCCGATAAGGGGTAGACCTGTTGTCCGCCTGCATTCCCGCTTAAGGGGTAGACCTGGTGTCCGCCGGCATTCCCGCTTAAGGGGTAGACCTGTTGTCCGCCTGCATTCCCGCTTAAGGGGTAGACCTGGTGTCCGCCTGCATTCCCGCTAAAGGGGTAGACCTGTTGTCCATACTGCATTCCCGATTAAGGGGTAGACCTGTTGTCCGCCGGCATTCCCGATTAAGAGGTAGACCTGTTGTCCGCCTGCATTCCCGATTAAGGGGTAGACCTGTTGTCCGCCGGCATTCCCGCTTAAGGGGTAGACCTGTTGTCCGCCTGCATTCCCGCTTAAGGGGTAGACCTGTTGTCCGCCCGCATTCCCGACTGAAGGGGTAGACCTGTTGTCCGCCTGCATTCCCGATTAAGGGGTAGACCTGTTGTCCGCCTGCATTCCCGATTAAGGGGTAGACCTGGTGTCCGCCTGCATTCCAGCTTAAGGGGTAGACCTGTTGTCCGCCTGCATTCCCGCTTAAGGGGTAGACCTGTTGTCCGCCTGCATTCCCGATTAAGGGAGTAGACCTGTTGTCCGCCGGCATTCCGAGTAAGGGGTAGACCTGTTGTCCGCCTGCATTCCCGATTAAGGGGTAGACCTGGTGTCGCCTGCATTCCCGCTAAGGGGTAGACCTGTTGTCCGCCTGCATTCCCGATTAAGGGGTAGACCTGTTGTCCGCCTGCATTCCCGATTAAGGGGTAGACCTGGTGTCCGCCGGCATTCCCGCTTAAGGGGTAGACCTGTTGTCCGCCGGCATTCCCGATTAAAGGGGTAGACCTGTTGTCCGCCTGCATTCCCGATTAAGGGGTAGACCTGGTGTCCGCCTGCATTCCCGCTTAAGGGGTAGACCTGTTGTCCGCCTGCATTCCGATTAAGGGGTAGACCTGGTGTCCGCCGGCATTCCCGCTTAAGGGGTAGACCTGTTGTCCGCCTGCATTCCCGATTAAAGGGGTAGACCTGTTGTCCGCCGGCATTCCCGCTTAAGAGGTAGACCTGTTGTCCGCCTGCATTCCCGATTAAGGGGTAGACCTGTTGTCCGCCTGCATTCCCGCTTAAGGGGTAGACCTGTTGTCCGCCTGCATTCCCGCTTAAGGGGTAGACCTGTTGTCCGCCTGCATTCCCGATTAAGGGGTAGACCTGTTGTCCGCCTGCATTCCCGATTAAGGGGTAGACCTGGTGTCCGCCGGCATTCCGCTTAAGGGGTAGACCTGTTGTCCGCCTGCATTCCCGCTTAAGGGGTAGACCTGTTGTCCGCCTGCATTCCCGCTTAAGGGGTAGACCTGTTGTCCGCCGGCATTCCCGATTAAGGGTAGACCTGTTGTCCGCCGGCATTCCGGCTTAAGGGGTAGACCTGTTGTCCGCCTGCATTCCCGCTTAAGGGGTAGACCTGGTGTCCGCCGGCATTCCCGCTTAAGGGGTAGACCTGTTGTCCGCCTGCATTCCCGATTAAGGGGTAGACCTGGTGTCCGCCGGCATTCCCGCTTAAGGGGTAGACCTGTTGTCCGCCCGTATTCCCGATTAGGGAGTAGACCTGTTGTCCGCCTGCATTCCCGATTAAGGGGTAGACCTGGTGTCCGCCTGCATTCCCGCTTAAGGGGTAGACCTGGTGTCCGCCGGCATTCCCGCTTAAGGGGTAGACCTGTTGTCCGCCGGCATTCCGCTTAAGGGGTAGACCTGTTTTCCGCCTGCATTCTCGATTAAGGGGTAGACCTGTTGTCCGCCGGCATTCCGGCTTAAGGGGTAGACCTGTTGTCCGCATGCATTCCCGCTAAAGGGTAGACCTGGTGTCACGCCGGCATTCCGGCTAAGGGGTAGACCTGTTGTCCGCCTGCATTCCCGATTAAGGGGTAGACCTGTTGTCCGCCGGCATTCCGGCAAGGGGTAGACCTGTTGTCCGCCCGTATTCCCGATTAGGGGGTAGACCTGTTGTCCGCCTGCATTCCCGATTAAGGGGTAGACCTGTTGTCCGCCTGCATTCCCGATTAAGGGTAGACCTGGTGTCCGCCGGCATTCCCGAGAAAGGGGTAGACCTGTTGTCCGCCTGCATTCCCGCTTAAGGGGTAGACCTGGTGTCCGCCGGCATTCCCGCTTAAGGGGTAGACCTGTTGTCCGCCTGCATTCCCGATTAAGGGGTAGACCTGGTGTCCGCCTGCATTCCCGCTAAAGGGGTAGACCTGTTGTCCGCCTGCATTCCCGATTAAGGGGTAGACCTGTTGTCCGCCGGATTCGCGAAAGGGGTAGACCTGTTGTCCGCCTGCATTCCCGATTAAGGGGTAGACCTGTTGTCCGCCGGCATTCCCGCTTAAAGGGTAGACCTGTTGTCCGCCTGCATTCCCGCTTAAGGGGTAGACCTGTTGTCCGCCCGCATTCCCACTGAAAGGGTAGACCTGTTGTCCGCCTGTATTCCCGATTAAGGGGTAGACCTGTTGTCCGCCTGCATTCCCGATTAAGGGGTAGACCTGGTGTCCGCCTGCATTCCCGCTTAAGGGGTAGACCTGTTGTCCGCCTGTATTCCCGCTTAAGGGGTAGACCTGTTGTCCGCCTGCATTCCCGATGAGGGGTAGACCTGTTGTCCGCCGGCATTCCCGAAAGGGAGTAGAGCCTGTTGTCCGCCTGCATTCCCGATTAAGGGGTAGACCTGGTGTCCGCCGGCATTCCCGCTTAAGGGGTAGACCTGTTGTCCGCCTGCATTCCCGATTAAGGGGTAGACCTGGTGTCCGCCGGCATTCCGCTTAAGGGGTAGACCTGGTGTCCCGGCATTCCGCAAGGGGTAGACCTGTTGTCCGCCGGCATTCTCGAAAGGGGTAGACCTGTTGTCCGCCTGCATTCCCGATTAAGGGGTAGACCTGGTGTCCGCCGGCATTCCCGATTAAAGGGTAGACCTGGTGTCCGCCGGCATTCCAGCTAAGGGGTAGACCTGGTGTCCGCCGGCATTCCCGCTTAAGGGGTAGACCTGTTGTCCGCCTGCATTCCCGCTGAAGGGGTAGACCTGGTGTCCGCCGGCATTCCCGCTGAAGGGGTAGACCTGTTGTCGCCTGCATTCCCGATTAAGGGGTAGACCTGGTGTCCGCCGGCATTCCCGCTTAAGGGGTAGACCTGTTGTCCGCCTGCATTCCGGCTTAAGGGGTAGACCTGGTGTCCGCCTGGCATTCCCGCTTAAGGGGTAGACCTGTTGTCCGCCTGCATTCCCGATTAAGGGGTAGACCTGGTGTCCGCCGGCATTCCCGCTTAAGGGGTAGACCTGTTGTCCGCCTTCATTCCCGCTGAAGGGGTAGACCTGTTGTCCGCCGGCATTCCCGCTTAAGGGGTAGACCTGGTGTCCGCATGCATTCCCGCTTAAGGGGTAGACCTGGTGTCCGCCGGCATTCCCGCTTAAGGGGTAGACCTGGTGTCCGCCGGCATTCCCGCTGAAGGGGTAGACCTGTTGTCCGCCTGCTTTCCCGATTAAGGGGTAGACCTGGTGTCCGCCGGCATTCCCGATTAAGGGGTAGACCTGGTGTCCGCCTGCATTCTCGAGAAAGGGTAGACCTGTTGTCCGCCTGCATTCCCCATTAAGGGGTAGACCTGGTGTCCGCCGGCATTCCCGAGAAGGGGTAGACCTGGTGTCCGCCGGCATTCCCGATTAAGGGGTAGACCTGGTGTCCGCCGGCATTCTCGAGAAAGGGTAGACCTGTTGTCCGCCTGCATTCCCCATTAAGGGGTAGACCTGGTGTCCGCCTGCATTCCCGAGAAAGGGTAGACCTGTTGTCCGCCTGCATTCCCGCTGAAAGGGTAGACCTGTTGTCCGCCTGCATTCCCGATTAAGGGGTAGACCTGGTGTCCGCCGGCATTCCCGCTTAAGGGGTAGACCTGGTGTCCGCCGGCATTCCCGATTAAGGGGTAGACCTGGTGTCCGCCGGCATTCCCGCTGAAAGGGTAGACCTGTTGTCCGCCTGCATTCCCGATTAAGGGGTAGACCTGGTGTCCGCCGGCATTCCCGATTAAGGGGTAGACCTGTTGTCCGCCTGCATTCTCGATTAAGGGGTAGACCTGGTGTCCGCCGGCATTCCCGATTAACGGGTAGACCTGGTGTCCGCCGGCATTCCCGCTTAAGGGTAGACCTGTTGTCCGCCGGCATTCCCGCTTAAGGGGTAGACCTGTTGTCCGCCCGCATTCCCGCTTAAGGGGTAGACCTGTTGTCCGCCCGTATTCCCGATTAGGGGGTAGACCTGTTGTCCGCCTGCATTCCCGATTAAGGGGTAGACCTGGTGTCCGCCTGCATTCCCGCTTAAGGGGTAGACCTGTTGTCCGCCTGCATTCCCGCTTAAGGGGTAGACCTGTTGTCCGCCTGCATTCCCGATTAAGGGGTAGACCTGTTGTCCGCCGGCATTCGCGAGAAAGGGGTAGACCTGTTGTCCGCCTGCATTCCCGATTAAGGGGTAGACCTGTTGTCCGCCGGCATTCCCGCTTAAGGGGTAGACCTGTTGTCCGCCTGCATTCCCGCTTAAGGGGTAGACCTGTTGTCCGCCCGCATTCCCACTTAAGGGGGTAGACCTGTTGTCCGCCCGTATTCCCGATTAGGGGTAGACCTGTTGTCCGCCTGCATTCCCGATTAAGGGGTAGACCTGGTGTCCGCCTGCATTCCCGCTTAAGGGGTAGACCTGTTGTCCGCCTGCATTCCCGCTTAAGGGTAGACCTGGTGTCCGCCGGCATTCCCGCTTAAGGGGTAGACCTGTTGTCCGCCTGCATTCCCGATTAAGGGGTAGACCTGTTGTCCGCCTGCATTCCCGCAAGGGGTAGACCTGGTGTCCGCCGGCTTTCCCGAGAAGGGTAGACCTGTTGTCCGCCTGCATTCCCGCTTAAGGGGTAGACCTGGTGTCCGCCGGCATTCCCGCTTAAGGGGTAGACCTGTTGTCCGCCTGCATTCCCGATTAAGGGTAGACCTGGTGTCCGCCTGCATTCCCGCTTAAGGGGTAGACCTGTTGTCCGCCTGCATTCCCGATGAAGGGTAGACCTGTTGTCCGCCTGCATTCCCGATTAAGGGGTAGACCTGGTGTCCGCCGGCATTCCCGCTTAAGGGTAGACCTGTTGTCCGCCGGCATTCCCGCTGAAGGGGTAGACCTGTTGTCGCCTGCATTCCCGATTAAGGGGTAGACCTGGTGTCCGCCGGCATTCCGCTGAAGGGGTAGACCTGTTGTCCGCCTGCATTCCCGATTAAGGAGTAGACCTGGTGTCGCCAGCATTCCCGCTGAAGGGGTAGACCTGGTGTCCGCATGCATTCCCGGCTTAAGGGGTAGACCTGAGTGTCCGCCGGCATTCCCAGCTTAAGGGGTAGACCTGTTGTCCGCCGGCATTCTCGAGAAAGGGGTAGACCTGTTGTCCGCCTGCATTCCCCATTAAGGGGTAGACCTGGTGTCCGCCGGCATTCCGAGAAGGGGTAGACCTGTTGTCCGCCTGCATTCCGCTGAAAGGGTAGACCTGTTGTCCGCCTGCATTCCCGATTAAGGAGTAGACCTGGTGTCCGCCGGCATTCCGCTTAAGGGGTAGACCTGTTGTCCGCCTGCATTCCCGATTAAGGGGTAGACCTGGTGTCCGCCGGCATTCCCGATTAAAGGGTAGACCTGGTGTCGCCCGGCATTCCCGCTAAGGGGTAGACCTGGTGTCCGCCGGCATTCCCGCTTAAGGGTAGACCTGTTGTCCGCCTGCATTCCCGCTGAAGAGGTAGACCTGGTGTCCGCCGGCATTCCCGCTGAAGGGGTAGACCTGTTGTCCGCCTGCATTCCCGATTAAGGGGTAGACCTGGTGTCCGTCCGGCATTCCCGCTTAAGGGTAGACCTGTTGTCCGCCCGCATTCCCGCTTAAGGGGTAGACCTGGTGTCCGCCGGCATTCCAGCAAGGGGTAGACCTGTTGTCCGCCTGCATTCCCGATTAAGGGGTAGACCTGGTGTCGCCGGCATTCCCGCTTAAGAATTAGACCTGTTATCGCCTGCATTCCCGCTGAAGGGGTAGACCTGTTGTCCGCCGGCATTCCCGCTTAAGGGAGTAGACCTGGTGTCCGCATGCATTCCAGCAAGAGGTAGACCTGTTGTCCGCCTGCATTCCGATTAAGGGGTAGACCTGGTGTCCACTGGCATTCCGGCTAAGAGGGTAGAACCTGTTGTCCGCCTGCATTCTCGATTAAGGGGTAGACCTGTTGTCCGCCTGCATTCCCGATTAAGGGGTAGACCTGTTGTCCGCGGCATTCTCGAGTAAGGGTAGACCTGTTGTCCGCCTGCATTCCGATTAAGGGGTAGACCTGGTGTCCGCCGGCATTCCCGCTCAAGGAGTAGACCTGTTATCCTCCGCATTCCCGATTAAGGGGTAGACCTGGTGTCCGCCGGCATTCCGCTTAAAGGGTAGACCTGTTGTCCGCCTGCATTCCCGATTAAGGGGTAGACCTGGTGTCCGCCGGCATTCCCGGCAAGGGGTAGACCTGTTGTCCGCCTGCATTCCGCTTAAGGGGTAGACCTGGTGTCCGCCGGCATTCCCGGCAAGGGGTAGACCTGTTGTCCGCCTGCATTCCCGATTAAAGGGGTAGACCTGGTGTCCGCCGGCATTCCCGCTTAAGGGTAGACCTGTTACGTCCGCCCGGCATTCCCGATTAAGGGTAGACCTGTTGTCCGCCGGCATTCCCATTAAGGGGTAGACCTGGTGTCCGCCCGGCATTCCGCTTAAGGGGTAGACCTGTTGTCGCCTGCATTTCCGCTTAAGGGGTAGACCTGGTGTCCGCCGGCATTCCCGCATGAAGGGGTAGACCTGGTGTCCGCCGCGCATTCCCGCTTAAGGGGTAGACCTGTTGTCCGCCTGCATTCCCGCTTAAGGGGTAGACCTGGTGTCCGCCACGCATTCCCGCTAAGGGGTAGACCTGGTGTCCGCCATCGGCATTCCCGCTTAAGGGGGTAGACCTGTTGTCCGCCTAGCATTCCCGATTAAGGGTAGACCTGGTGTCCGCCTGGCATTCCCCTTAAGGGGTAGACCTGGTGTCCGCCGGCATTCCCGACTTAAGGGGTAGACCTGTTGTCCGCCTGCATTCCCGATGTAAAGGGTAGACCTGTTGTCATACCATTCCCGATTAAGGGGTAGACCTGGTGTCCGCCGGCATTCCGGCTTAAGGGTAGACCTGTTGTCCGCCTGCATTCCGGCTAAGAGAGTAGACCTGGTGTCCGCCGGCATTCCCGCTTAAGGGTAGACCTGTTGTCCGCCTGCATTCCCGGCAAGGGGTAGACCTGGTGTCCGCCTGGCATTCCGGCTAAAGGGTAGACCTGTTGTCCGCCTGCATTCCGCTAAGGGTAGACCTGGTATCGCGGCATTCCCGGAAGAATGTAGACCTGTTGTCCGCCTGCATTCCCGATTAAGGGGTAGACCTGGTGTCCGCCTGGCATTCCGCTTAAGGGGTAGACCTGTTGTCCGCCTGCATTCCAGCTTAAAGGGGTAGACCTGTTGTCCG